>JABMDN010000785.1:0-23129 GCA_017165825.1 Hepsetus odoe | reverse complement strand
TTCCAGAACAATGCAAGAATCATTAAAAAAAATGCATTTTTACACCCGACTGTGGCTTCAAGGATCAGCGAGCACTGAATGAAAAATGACATTTTCTTGTTCACTCTTTCATAGGACAATGGTCACCAGTCGAACACAGCTTAAGAGAGAGATAGAGAGAGAGAAAGAGAGAAGAGAATCAGCATAATGATGGAGTTTACCCCAGCAGACTCATCTGCTGTTGCCGAGCTTTGGGCCAACATCTCCTTCCCAGGATTCCTCTTCAACGAAACATTCCTCAATGACACATGTCTTTTCAACACCTCTAAATGCATCAATGGAACTAGTTCTGGAGTCCGGCCTGGTACGGGAGTGGCCGGAGTATTAATTCCGCTCATATATATCATCGTATGCATCGTTGGCCTGGGTGGAAACACTCTGGTCATCCACATTGTCCTTCATTATTCCAAAACAGAATCTGTCACCAACATCTACATCCTAAATCTGGCAATCGCTGATGAGCTTTTCATGCTAGGCCTTCCATTCCTGGCTGTTCAGAATGCCATGATGTCTTGGCCATTTGGCTCCTTCATGTGCCGTCTGGTGATGACAGTTGATGGTATCAACCAGTTCACTAGCATCTTTTGTCTGACAGTTATGAGCATTGACCGCTACTTGGCTGTGGTGCATCCCATTCGCTCATCCAAGTGGAGGAGGCCACAGGTGGCCAAGGCGGTGAACGGATCTGTATGGGCTGTGTCCTTTTTAGTAGTGCTGCCTATGGTGATCTTTGCTGATGTCTTTGAAAAAGGAGGCACGTGCAACATCAACTGGCCACGACCACACAAGATCTGGCGGGCTGCGTTCATTATTTACACCTCCACAGTTGGATTTTTCTTCCCCTTGCTGGTCATCTGTATGTGCTACCTACTCATAGTGGTCAAGATCCGTAGCTCAAGCAAGAAAGTACATGCCACCTCTACCAAAAGGCGCAAGTCAGAGCGCAAAGTCACTCGCATGGTTGTGATAGTGGTGGCTGTGTTTGTCTTCTGCTGGCTTCCCTTCTATGCTCTCAACATCATAAACTTGATTGTGTCTCCACCCAGTAACCTCCAAGGCCTTTACTACTTTGTGGTAGTCCTGTCCTACGCCAACAGCTGTGCCAACCCCATTGTTTACAGCTTCCTGTCCGACAACTTCAAGCGGGGTTTTCGAAAGGCACTGTGTCGGTCAACGAGGAAGGTTGAAAACCATGAACCTCCAGACCGCCAGGAGCAAGAGGAGCGCAGGCAAATACTGCTGCCAAGGGAGAGCCTCCGCAGGGCAGTCAGAGATGATGATGATGAGGATGAGGAAGAGGATAGGGAGGAAGTAACTGAGATGACCGAAATCTGCAAGATCACCCAGAATGGAAACGGCAGCGGACAAGCCGAGAGTACACGTGCCTTATTCGCTGAGAGGCCATTTGCCCCAGGGTTATCAGAGCCTGGTACCCCAGACAAGAGGGGACAAAGTGTGGATAGTACTGGCAAAGGTTGTGGTTATGGACCATCTGCAACCCTATTGAATGGGGCAAAAAATGGCAGTGTGAAACCCCTTCCTGAGGAACCTGTGGAGAAGAACACTTCACTAGAGATCAGCTACTTGTAACATGATTCTAAAAACATCTCACTCATATGTTACTTGAAGAAGAGTCACAATATTTCTATTTCTCTAATGTTTAGCCTAACTGTCACACCTTGGAGCCTTGTTCAAAATTGCAGCTCTTATCAGATTTTCTCATGAGCCCTGATTGAAACCTCTTTTAAAGAGCGTACTGATACTAATATTATTTCTTTTGTAGTTATTCTGTGATTTACAGAAGTAGATTATGACACGTTTCTAAGCATCTTATCTGTCCACTTGTAAATACCAGAGATTGTCATCATTCTCCCTATTTGCTCAAATTGCATTCTGTAGTGACAAAATACTGTTCTTCAGTATGCTTGCATGGACACTCTTTAAGTATGTTTTATGTTTTTCTCAGAGCTGATTGATACTGTAACAGTGAGACAGCGAAAGCTGACTTTCAGTTATAGTCAAGAATAATTGAATCAGGAATGCTTTACATCAAGGGCGCTGCTCCATTTTATGACATTAAGCAGACACAAATTTTGTTTGTGTTATCTGTCATGGATTATACATATTAAAACCTTGCCTTGTGGTCATCTGTATAATGTTGCAGAACAATTTGCTTATGGGAGGCTATACATGTATTCTGGGTAAACCTTACAGCAGCCTCTCTCATGGGCCTTTAACATACAATGCAGTATATTGTGGATGATTTTTAAATTTTTTTTTTTTTATGAACAATACTAGAAGATGTATTGAAGTCCATCAACAGGTAATATTTTTTAAATGTAAAATAGTCAAAAAGCTGTGATTGTTGCTCTTGTAAGGCACTGTTAGTTTAAATTATTTTTCCCAGTGGGTCATTTTTATTGGATTCTTTCAGCAATTTAGCTTGTGGTAAATTATCCTATTATTATTAAAGTTTCCTTAAGCTCCCTCAGGTCGGGTTAAAAGCTTTTATCTCAGAAGTTCAATAATGATATAAATACACTGAAAAGAGGGTTATTCCTTGTTTGGAACAAGACATAATTCTACTGAATTAAAATCACACCCCAATAATCAAGGTTAGGCTATTAAAATGCACTTCACAGGTACCATGCTCATATCACCCACTATTTATTGCAGCGTGATGGTAATAACTAAACACAGCCAACCCATGCTACACTATAATCATGTGACATAATTACACTACCTTCATTGGCGAAAAAGATTCATTTAGAATAGGGTTAAAGAAAGATTATTATCATATTACCAAATATTTGCTTACACCCTCCTCTAAAAAATATGAAAATGAATTAACCATTAATACATGAATCTTAGTTATGTGCAATAAACGGCCCCCTTCTGTATGTGAAGACACAAGGGCATTGGGCTTAAAAAAGCTTAACAGTATACCAGCCTCTCTCTGAGCAGAAGCAGCTGGCCTTTCTAAATCGCCTACAATTACTTTTACTGTATCATTCAATAACCTTTGACCCTTAAACATATACACACGGGTTTTTAAAGATTCATCCCGTCAGTGCCAACAGAGTGTATGACATTTAGATCTATGTGTGAGGGAGCTGTAAATGAAGGACTTAACTGCACAAGTACACACACAATGTATCATCACTCACAACATCCACCTACTCGTGCAGCAACCCTGGATCAGAAGTGGCTATAAATGATTACAGGGTCCATTTGGCAAAAGGCTGGTGTTGCCTGTCGCCTTGTTAGTGATGGATTTCACAGCTTTCAGTTTGGTGTAGTTTGACCAAAAAAAAAGGTGTCAAGTGTACTCTTGTTTGTCTGCTTAAAACATGTCTTGTTTACTGTGATTATTTTCAATTCTAATCCATTCCTTAGCAGTGGTGTTACACACAGATTGTCCAAAAAAAAGTAGGCAACGCAGGCTGTGGGCAGCAAGGCACCAATCAGATAAGCATGTGACTAGACCCGCTTCTGGATCGTAATGAATATCAGTGAAATCATTGGATGCTTGACTCCCACTGAGGCCTGCCTACATGTGGCCTGGATACAGAAAGAGCTAAGCAGTGCTGCAGGCTACTGGTCAACTCCATGACCTTAGCCACCTCTTGGCACAGACTTCTATGGGGCCCTTGTGCAAAAAGAGTCATTAACCCAAGAGTGAAAATGCAAGCCCACATGTCCTCGGAGGCAACCCCGTTTCATCACGTGTGCTTTAACTTTGGTCCAGAGCAAGTGTCTGTTTCCATCAACCAAGCCACCTTGGACTCAGGAGTCTACTGTACATAAAATCTATGTATATACATCATCTGAACACAGCAGTCCAGATTTTGTTTTTGTGTTAAGTGTTCTGGTCATCACTTTGCAACCAGCTCTCCCTTTTTAACTGGTTTAACGGGCTTGCAAGCAATCGTGGGAGCCTTGCTCTATCTTTCTCTTTGAGAAGACAAAGTTCTCAAATCTTCAAAATGTGGGAAATCTTCTTTAAGTGGTAAATCTTGTACTAAATCCAATGTGTCTTTTTATGTCTTTCAATTTGGCAGTGACCAAATCCTAGATTTCTATATTTCATTAAAAAAAATGTGAAATAAATATTTTGTGACTGTTTGTCAGGCTTTTTCTGTTCCTTTCAACAAAATTGACCTCCTGCAGTATAGTGTTTACACATTTCTGCAAATGTCTGATAATAATTGAACTAGTGCAGTCAACAAGGACATATGAAAACATCAAATTGAGCATAATAAACTCAATTACATCTTAAAATATACAGATGTAATTGCCTATCCAGCACTTTTCCCATGACCCTGTGAATCAATGGATCCTGCCTTTCATGTTTATCTATTTTATGTTGCTTGCTTGTGCATGAGTGTGTGTGTGTGTGTGTGTGTGTGTGTGTGTGTGTGTGTGTGTGTATGTGGTGTGTATGTGCTTTTTTAACTGTTAAATAAATATAGCCTTTGAAAAACTATTTTCACAACATACACGGTTATGTGAATATGAAGACGTGAAGGGTTGCTAAAGACTGTTGTACTGTAAAATCCATGGAAGCATTTATCTGCTCTCATGTGCAAACGCAAAGTGTTCAGCCTTGTAAACTTCACTTCCATTCAGACTGAACAACTACTGTTGCCATTATCCAAATCCACGATAATTACATGTTTAAATGTAATTCACATTTATTTTTTTATTCATCTGTTTCTTCCTTATATTTCAAGTAATGGTGGTCATAGTAACACTACTACTGGGCCTTCTTCAAATTCTTCTGTTTCCATCTATTTCCATTTCATCCTCTGCAGTTCCCTCTTTCACTCCAACTGCTTGTCTCACCACATCCATAAGCCTCCTTTCCTTCAATATTCAACCAACACAATCTCGCTTCTCTATGTCTCCAAACCTGTGCTGTCCATCTACTAATAAACTTGCTTCTAATTCTGTCCATCTGTCCATTTCTGTTAGGAATGATAAGGATGGACAGAATTAGGAGCAAGTTTAACCCTGACACCTCCAGCTCTGCTGCCTGTCTGTGACCCATCCATCATAGAAAAATCCAGCCACTCTTCTCCACCCATTCCAATCTGCCTGCATCCTCTTCACCACTCTTCTGCACTATGTTTTATTTTGAACTGTTCACACAGGGTCTGCTGTTCTCCCTTTCATTCACACTCTTGTCCTGTGTATTAAGGTCGGCTGTAAATATTAATGAAAAAATTGATGAAAAAAAAATTTATGGAAAAGTTGTGAAGTTTTTATTTATGGCTTTAGACTCGTTTGGATCGCTGAGAGCTATTTTAGACACTACATCATTTCCAACAATGTCTAATTATTCCCTTAGCATGTCCTCAAGCAAGTCAGAAGTGACATAGAGACAGTCATCTGTTTATCCCCTTTAACTGTGCTTATGTACCTGCTTTTTAAAAGTACCTTAGGGATAGATTTTCTGTCTCCACTAGGGATGAAGGGGGCAGCAGTGGCCTAGTGGTTAGGGCATTGGCTGCATGATTGGAGGATTGGGGTTTGAACCCCTTCCCAATAGGTTGCTCTGAGGTACCCTTGAACAAGGTACTGTCCCCGTCACGCTCCTCCCTGCGATGGGCTGGCGACCTGTCCAGGGTGTATCCCCTGTCCTTCGCCCTGTGTGAGCTGGGATGGACTCCAGCACTCCCCTGTGACCCTGCTTGGGACAAGTGGCAGAAAATGACTGACTGACTAGGGATGAAATTCAAGGTCAGTAATTACCAGTGGGATCTTTAACTCATGAATCAGTAATATGTTTTTTTTTTTTTTTACATTCTAAGATAAATAATCATTATATATATTATATGCTTGAAACATTTGAGGAAACTGAACTGAGCACTGAATTGCACGGTTGCATTGTGGGAAAGAGACCCAGACTGAACGAGCAGCAAACTTCATGGCCTCGGACACAACGCTTTCTTGATAAAAAACTTCCACATTTAACGTAAGTATTACTATGACATCCTCTTTTGTGCTGTGTTTGTCGTGCGGCATGTACAGCGTAGACTGTCCGTCCAACTATGTAGATTCTTATACATGTAGGAAATGCGTAACTGTAATGCAGTTGGAGGACAGGATTCGTGTTCTGGAGGGGCACATTAGTACTTTATCTCAGTGTAGTCAGACCGAGGGACGCGTAGTTCCGGCTCAGTCGGAGCCGCTGGCCGAGTTAGGCTGTAGACCCACCGGGCCCAACTGTAGCCGGTTCGGAGCCAGCACCAGCGGCATGTCCAAGGGAACGCTGGGTGACCGCCAAACGGGGGTCCAGGAGCTCAAAGAATGGCCCTCCTGCACACCAGTCTTCAATTCGGCTGACGAACAGGTACTCTACTCTCGGCAGCGCACCTGCTGAAGCGGAGAAGGTGCTCATAATTGGCGATTGTTAGGAATGTTAGCGTTCCTAGCCATCCTAAGCGAGCGGTTTCTGTGAAATGCCTCCCCGGGGCCAGAGTTTCTGACATCGAGGCATGATTGGACTCTTACTCCAGCAATGAAGTTCCTACCTTGGTTGTTCACGCTGGAACTAACGATATAAAGTCCCAACAATCCGAGGTATTAAAGAGGAACTTCATCTCTATGTGTTCAAAAGCTGAAACTAAATGTCAGAACTTAATTGTGTCTGTTCCCTTGCCAATTCTCTTTAGAGGATGTAACCTACAGTAGGCTGCTCTCTTTCAACCACTGGCTAGATACTTGGTGTGCATCTAAAAGCATAGCCTTCATAAATAATTGGGACCTCTTTTGGGAACGGCCTGGCCTTTATAAAAGGGATGGTCTTCATCCTAACTGGAGAGGATCATACATGCTTTCCCAAAATATGGCAGCAAAATTGCCACTGTGACTCTTTAGAGCACCACCCAGGTCACAGTCCTGTGATCTTAAATCACACGCTGGCTATTATCCCACTACCAGTACACTCTTTGCAGCAACCCAGGTTCCTTATAACACGGCATCCCCTATGTCACACATTAGCTTAGAACCAGACTTCTCTCACCATTACCAGAGAATATCTATTCTTAGTACGATAAGGAAGCAGTATAGATGCCAGTCTAGGGGCTCCTGCGCCGGTAACCTGCTCACAGTACCCATCATAAAAACAAATAAAACACAGCGTCCGACTAAAATCAAATGTTCACTGCTAAATGTTCACTCCTTAGGAAACAAGGCAGTGCTTATTAATGAAATGGTACTCGACACAAAGTCAGATATCTGTCTACTGACTAAAACTTGGCTTAGACCCACTGACACCATCCCCTTAGTGGAAGCCTCCCCTATGGGTTCTCGTACCTGCATAAATCACGCTCAGTAGGACGTGGTGGTGGCCTGGCTACAATTTTTGATGAATCATTTAAGGTTGATTCAAAAACCACTGAGAGCTTCCATACATTTGAAGTGATGCTGCTAAGCATCAGGTCTGATTTAGCGGTCCATATCCTATTAATTTATAGACCTCCAGGACCATATGCTGCCTTTATTAATGAATTTGGCAATCTGCTCTCTGACTTGGTTGTTAGGTTTAATAGATTCGTGATGTTAGGCGACTTTAACATACATGCTGATACAGAGACGGATGCAGGTGCCAAAAGCTTCTTAACGCTCCTCGATTCTGTCGGTTGCACCCAGCATGTATCAGGACCAACCCATGTACAAGGACACATGCTAGATCTAATTATCTCGTATGGGCTTGACATTGATACTGTACTGGTCCATTCCTTAAATAAATTTTGTTCCGACCATTCTTTAATCACGTTTGAGATTAATATGTCTCCACCGTACCTCAGTGAAAGGACTAGTACAACACGACACCTAAACAGGGCTAAATGTATCCAGTTTATGGAGGCCGTAACAGAGATAGATTTCACCTGTAACAAAACTGTTAATGACATCACAGACATGTACAATACAGTTGTTGGGCAGATCCTTGATCAGGTAGCCCCAATTAAGACAAAGAAGGTTAGAACTATCAGGCACTATCCCTGGTTCAATGATTACACACAGGCTGCTAAGCGGGAGTGCCATAAGCTAGAACGCAGATGGAAGACAACAGGTCTCCAAGCCTCTCAGGTTCTATGGTTCGCTAAATTAAAACAAGATAAGAAAGCTTTATATAGTGCTTGCACTGAGTACTATCCATCCATTATCTGCTGCTTGTCCCAAACGGGGTCGCGGGGGAGTGCCGGTGTCCAACCCAGCACACACAGGGTGAGGACGGGGGACGCACCCTGGACAGGTCGCCAGCCCATCGCAGGCAGGAGCGTGACGGGGACGGCACCTTGCTCAAGGGCACCTCAGGGCAACCTATTGGGAAGGGGTTCAAACCCCCAATCCTCCGATCATAGGGCCATCGCCCTAACCACTAGGCCACCACTGCCCCCACTGAGTACTATTCAAAACTTATTGAAAACAACAAGCGTAACCCCCGCTATTTATTTCAGACACTAGCTCAGCTAACAGACAAAACTGATAAAACTGATAGAATGCTAAAATTAACAATATTAGGCTCCAAATGTGCCCTATTAGCCCTCGAATTAATCCACTACCAGAGCAGTGCTCACAATATTTTAGTGATTTTAATCTCATTGATGCCTCTGAGCTAATTTCTGTTATAACCCAGGCAAAGTCCACAACCTGTCGGCTAGATCCCATTCCAACCAAGCTCCTGAAGGAATCCTTAGGAGTACTATCAACACCCATACTTGATATCATGAATGCCTCCTTGACCTCAGGTGTAGTCCCCAATCAGTTTAAAACAGCAGTGGTTAGACCACAGCTTAAAAAACCTAACTTGGACCCTCGCTCACCAAGTAATTATAGACCTATCTCTAATGTCCCATTTCTCTCTAAGATTCTAGAAAAATTAGATGCGAGACAACTGCAGTCATATCTAGACACACATAATGTCTTAGATAAATTCCAATCAGGCTTCCGGCATGGCTATAGCATGGCCAGAAACTGCTCTAACTAGAGTGGTGAATGATATAATGGTTTCAAGTGATGCAGGAAACATTACTGTTCTTGTTCTGTTAGATCTTAGTGCTGCGTTCGACACGGTGGATCACTCCATTTTAGTAAATAGGCTTCACTCCACTGTCGGCATTAACGGAACAGCCCTTAAATGGTAAACTCCTATCTCACAAACCGTTATTACTTCATCCAAATGGATGATTATGGCACCCCCTCACCTATGTCACTAGTTAACTATGGAGTCCACCAAGAGTCGGTGTTGGGCCCAGTGCTCTTCTCCCTTTAATTAGCTGCCTCAATGATATTAGGGATTGGATGAATAACAACTTCCTCTCACTAAACTAAACTAAAACAGTGAAACGAAATAACGTTACTCCAGGACCCTGGTGCTACACACAAGACAAGACACAACACAAGACAAGACAAGACACAAGACAACAACACGGGGCAACAAGTGCAAGACAAGACAGACAACAACAGACGGCACGACAGACAGTAAAATCATCCGTAGAGGGCTGCAGTGTTGTGGAACAAAGCAGCCCAGATAGATCACAGTGTGGCAGTGTGGTGGAGCGGTGTTACTGATAAAGTGCAGGAGTGCAACATGAGATAAATAAATAAATACAGGGTGACAAAGTGGACTGGGTTTAAGAGTTCAACAAAGTGGACTGGGTTTAAGAGTTCAACTTACAACTTACTTCAAGACTTACTTTTTTAGTTTAGCTTACCCGCACCAATCACCATAGTGCACAATTACTAATGTCGCTGGTGCTGCTGTACATGCCACTGCACTGTATTGTTTCATTTCTGTGTCTGTCACTACTGGATCATGCTCATTACTGACCATCCCCATTCCATTTCTCTCCCCACATGTTCGGGGGGCCCACTGTGGTCATCACCTGAGTCCAATGCCGAGCTACCATCTGGTCTGTGCGATGCATCTGATGCACCAAGAGACCCTGGCGGCTCATCGGTACCTGGAAGCAACTTGGGACTCCTTACTGATCCTGGAGTTTAAAACCAAACTAACTTTGTACTGTTAGTATACCCAAGGGGGTTGGGTAGCCGGTTGACCTTGGACCCTCAGAGGTTTTTTTTCTCCACACAGTGGAGTTTTTGGTTCCTCTCCTTTGTAGTCATCCGGCTTTAACATCTATTACTGTAACCTGTTCCACCATCTACCACCAATGTAAAGTGCCTTGGGGCAACTGTGTTGTAAAAGGCGCTATACAAGAATAAATTGAATTGAATTGAACAAGTGGAGGACAAACGATGTCTCAAAAATATCATTTGCAGCTGATGAACAAGTGGAGGACAAACGATGTCTCAAAAATATGATTTGCAGCTGAGGAACTCTATCTCAAACCCATGTCTAAGAAATAGGGAAAGAAAACAGCAAAGACCTGAAATAAGATCTGAAAGATGCCCGTCACTCCACCCAAAATACTCTTTCAGTAAGCAAGGTGGTAAGTGTCCCTTCGCTTATGTGTCCACTTATAAGGATGATCTGGAAATTTGGCCATCTTATACATAATATAATTCATTGCCAATAAGCCCATCACTTAAATAATCCAGCTATAAAAGGGTTTTAAGTTAATTTATTTAATAATTGATAAAAATGTTTGTAACAAGCCTTAGGATTATTACATTAATGATGAGCCTGGATTGAAGAGGTTAATATTGAAGATTTGAACATCTTTGCCAGTCACCACTTACCTCAGTGGAGCTGTCCTCAATAACTATAATTGGAACAAAATGAGAACAGAAAATGTTTCTCTAAAGCTGAATGCACCTCAGTGTAAATCAAATGAAGGTTGAGTTAAAACACAATTTTTACACATTATGGCCCACTGTGGTTGTTATATTTTTATCAGCATCAAAGCTGTGCTAAGAATAGCACACCAAGGAAATAGCTACTGGGGAGTGGTTGCGTGGTTACATTTATAGAGTGCACCTGCATGGTGAAGGTTGCACAGTGGCACAGCAGGTAGCACCACCACCTCACTGCCAGGTCCTGGGTTCAGTTCTCATGTGGATCATACCAACATGCGCATCAGGTGGATTGGAGATGCTAAATTGCCCCCTAGGTGCGAGAGTGTGTAAGGGTTTTTTGTGTGTATGTCTGCTTGCAATGGACTGGCGACCTGTCCAGGGAGTTTTCCCTCACTTTTCTCCCTGTAAGCACTGGGCTCCAGCAATGCCCGCGACCCAACCTAGGACAAACAACCAGAAAATGAATGAGTGAAAGACCAGTGTGTCACGGGGCGGTGTTGAGGACTGGACGCCAACGCAGAGCCGAGAGCTTCGTACTGGACTTTAATGACGGATAAAGTGCACAGAACTCAAACTAAACAACAAACATAACAAATGTAAAACAAAACCCGAATAAATTCACAGTGCGCACACAGGATGACCAGCACCCTGCTCTGTTTCACTGGGGCTTATAACCCCAGCCCCAATGAGACACACCTGGCCCCCAAGCTCAGGTGTGCACAATCAGAGCAGGGCGCCCTCTACTGGCACAGGACCGTTACACAGTGAGGTGGGTGTTTCTAATAAAATTGCATATAACTGTAAATCCAAGGTAAATGTATCGAATAAACTTACTCAGTGTATATATGATCTGTTTATTTTCTTTTCCCAGGTAAAAAGACCATGTGTATGTACAATAAAAGAGTTTTTCTTTCGGCTGCTCCTGTTTAGGAGTCGCCACAGCAGATCAACTGTCTCCATTTCTTCCGGTCCTCTACATCTTCCTGCTTCAAACCGACCACCTGCATGTCCTCACTCACCACATCCATAAACCACCATTTTGGTCTTCCTCTTCTCCTCTTTCCATCAGCTCCATCTTCAACATCCTCCTTCCAATATAATCCATGTCTCTCCTCTACACATGTCCAAACCAACGCAACCTTGCTTCTCTAACCTTGTCTCCAAGACAACCTGAGCTGTCCCTTTAATATACACATTTCTAATCCTGTCCATCCTCGTCATACCCAACAAAAATCTCAGCATCTTTAACTCTGACACCTCCAGCTCCGCCTCCTGCCTTTTCGTCAGTGCCACCGTCTCCAACCCATACAACATAGCTGGTCTCACTACTGTCCTGTAAACCTTCCCTTTTACTCTAGCCAGTACCTGTCTGTCACAAATCACTCAAGCCACTCTTCTTCACCCATTCCAACCTGCCTGCACTCTCTTCTTCACCTCTCTTCCACACTCGCCGTTACACTGAACAGTTCATCCCAAATATTTAAACTCCTCCACCTTTGTTACCTCCACTCCCTGCATCCTAACCACTCCACTTTCCTCCCTTTCATTCACACTCATGTATTCTGTCTTTGCCCTACTCACTTTCATTCCTCTCCTCTCCAGAGCATATCTCCATCTCTCCAGGTTCTCCTCAAGCTGCTCCCTACTCTCACTACAGATCACAATATCATCAGCAAACATCATCGCCCACGGAGACTCCTGTCTAACCTCGTCCATCAACCTGTCCATTACTATTGCAAGCAAGAGTGGGCTCAGTGCTGATCCTTGATGTAATCCAACCTCAACCTTACATGCATCCATCACTCCCACTGCAGATCTCACCACTGTTACACTGCCATCATGCATTTCATGAACTACTCTCACATATTCTCTGTAACACCAGACTTCCTCATACAAAACCACAACTCCTCTCTAGGCACCCTGTCATATGCTTTCTCCAAGTTCACAAAGGCACAATGCAACTCCTTCTGACCTTCTCTGTACTTCTCCATCAAAACCCTCAGAGCAAACATTGCATCTGTAGTGCTCTTTCTTGGCATAAAACCATACTGCTGTTCACTAATCCTCACCTCTTTTCTTAACCTAGCTTCCACTACTCTTTCCCATAACTTCATGGTGTGGCTGATCAACTTTATCCCGCTATAGTTACTACAGCTTTGTGCATCACCCTTATTCTTGAAGATCGGTACCAGTACACTTCGTCTCCACTCCTCAGGCATCTTCTCACTTGCCAAGATTGTGTTAAACAATCTGGTCAGAAAGTCAACTGCCATCTCCCCTAAACATCTCCATGCTTCCACTGGTATGTCATCCTGTCCAATAGCCTTTCCATTCTTCATTCTCTTCATCACTGCCCTTACTTCCATCTTGCTTATTTGCTGCACTTCCTGGTTTACTCTTCTCACATCATCCAATCTTCTCTCGCTCTCATTTTCTTCATTCATCAGCCCCTCAAAGTATTCCTTCCATCTGCTCAACACGTTCTGTTCACCTGTGAGTATGTTTCCATTTCTGTCTTTAATCGCCCTGACCTGCTGCACATCTTTCCCAGATCTCTCTCTCTGTCTAGCCAATCAGTAAAGGTCCTTTTCTCCCTCTCTCCCTCTTTTCCAACCTCTCATACAATTCACCAAACACCTTATCTTTGGCCTTCACCACTGCTTTCTTCGTCCTGCGGTTCATCTCCTTGTACACCTGTCTACTTTCTTCATCTCTCTGACTGTCCCATGTCTTCTTTGCCTCCCTCTTCTTTTGAATACACTCCTGGACTTCTTGGTTCCACCACCAGGTTTCCTTATCTTCCTTCTTCCTTCCAGATGTCACACCAAATACATTTCTAGCCGTCTGCCTTATAACTTCTGCAGTAGTTTCCCAGCAATCCGGTAGCTCTTCAACACCTCCCAGTGCCCGTGTTAACTCCTGCCTAAAATCCACCTTGCAGTCCTCCTCCTTCAGCTTCCACCATTTGATCCTCGACTCTGCCCTCACTTTCCTCCTCTGGGGCAGCGGTGGCCTAGCGGTTTGGGTGTTAGCCGCATGATCGGAGGCTCGGGGGTTCAAACCCCTTCCCAATAGGTTGCCCTGAGGTACCCTTGAGCAAGGTACCATCCCCATCACTGCTCCCCGGGTGCTTTCAATAGCTGCCCACTGCTGCATGGGTTAAATGCAGAAGTCCAATTTCGTTGTGGTTCATGTGTGATGTGCCGTGACCTCACAATGACAAGGGTTTTCACTTTCACTTTTTTTCTTGACCTCCAACGTCATCCTACAGACCACCATCCTATGCTGTTGAGCTACACTCTCCCGTGTCACTACTTTGCAGTCTCCAATCTCCTTCAGACTGACCCTCCTGCAAAGGATATAATCCACTTGTGAGCATCTTCCTCCACTCTTATACGTCACCCCGTGCTTCTCCCTCTTCTTAAAATAAGTCAAGTCAAGTCAAGTAGTCAAGTCAAGTAGGATTTTATTGTCATTTCAGCCATATACACAGTACACAGTAAAACGAAATAACGTTCCTCCAGGACCCTGGTGCTACACACAAGACAAGACACAACACAAGACACAAGACAACATAAGACAACACAACACGGGGCAACAAGTGCAGACAAGACAGACAACAACAGACGGCACGACAGACAGTACATTCATCCGTGGAGGGCTGCAGTGTTGTGAAACAAAGCAGCCCAGGTAGATTATGTGTAGCAGTGTGGTGGAGCAGTGTTATTGAATTTAAAGTGCAAGAGTGCAACATGACATAAATAAATAAATGCAGGATGAAAAGTGGACTGGGTTTAGGAGTTCAAGCTATTGGTGGATTCACAGTTCAAGAGTCTGATGGCCAGGGGGAAGAAACTGTTTCCCATCCTGGAAGTGGAGGCCCGTATGCTGCGGAACCTTTTCCCTGACGGCAGGAGGGAGAAGAGAGTGTGGGATGGGTGGGAGGGATCATCCACAATGCTGGTTGCTTTGCGGATGCAGCGAGTGGTGAAAATGTCCTGTACAGAGGGCAGAGAGATCCCGATGATCTTCTCAGCTGTTCTCACTACCCGTTGTAGGGACTTGCGGTCTAGGACGTTGCAGTTCCCGTACCAGGCAGTAATGCAGCCACTCAGGATGCTCTCAATGGTTCCTCTGTAGAAGATGGTGAGGATGGAAGGTGGGAGATGGGCTTTCCTCAGTCTGCGCAGGAAGTAGAGGTGCTGCTGGGCTTTCTTTGTGATGGAGCAGGTGTTGAGGGACCACGTGAGGTTGTCAGTGATGTGAACACCAAGAAACTTGGTGCTCTGGACCATCTCCACAGGTGAGGTGTTGATGATAAGTGGAGTGTGGTCCCGACGTGATCTCCTGAAGTCAACAACCATCTCTTTAGTCTTGTCGACGTACAGAGACAGGTTGTTGGTTCTGCACCAGTCCGTCAGCTCTTGTATCTCCTCTCTGTAGGCTGCCTCGTCTCCCCCGCTGATCAGACCCACCACGGTTGTATCATCAGCGAATTTGATGATGTGGTTCGAGCTGTGCTTGGCTGCACAGTCGTGGGTCATCAGTGTGAACAGCAGTGGGCTGAGCACACAGCCCTGGGGGGCTCCTGTGCTCAGTGTGATGGTGTCGGAGGTGCTTCTACTGATCCTGACTGGGGTCTCCCAGTCAGTAAGTCCAGGATCCAGTTACAGAGGGAGGTGTTCAGGCCCAGCAGCCTCAGCTTCTCACTCAGGTGCTGAGGGATAATGGTGTTGAATGCTGAACTGTAGTCGATGAACAGCATTCTGACGTAACTGTCCTTTCTGTCAAGATGAGAAAGGGCCAGGTGGAGGGTGGTGGAGATTGCATCGTCCATTGAGCGGTTGGGACGATACGCAAACTGCAGGGGGTCTAGTGAGGAGGGGATCTGGGACTTGATGTGCCAAATAAGTATTAACTACAGCCATTTCCATCCTTTTTGCAAAATCTACAACCATCTGACCTTCAGCATTCCTCTCCTTGACACCATGCCTACCCATCACCTCCTCATCACCTCTGTTCCCTTCACCAACATGACCATTAAAATCTGCACCAATCATCACTCTCTCTCCCCTGGGTACACTCTCTATCACTTCATCTAACTCACTCCAGAATTTTTCCTTCTCTTCCATCTTACAACCAACTTGTGGAGCATAAGCACTAACAACATTCATTATCACACCTTCAACTTCCAGCTTCAAACTCATCACTCTCCCTGACACCCTCTTCACCTCCAAAACACTCTCCACATACTCTTCCTATGTACAGTGAAAGAGTGGGTAAGCTAAATGGTCAAAATCCCTGTTTGTAGAGGCTGGAACACATTTGTTGTTGGGGTTTCCAGCCCCCAGTTGCTGGAATGTTGCCAAGTATTCCATCAGTATCTGAAAGTCTAACATTATTTTTAGGTGGTACAAAGCAGGCAGGTAAAGTGCCATGTGTTCCTCTGCAGGAAATATCACCTTTGGCCTTATTTTACATTCCCAAAACCAAAATAATGCAGCAGTGGTTTAATGCTACTTTTTTGCAATTCAAATGTATCTAAAATGGTCTATAAACACTGCTGTGCGGTCCTAATTCATATTCTATCCCACACACTTTCTACCTCAGTCTCATGGCCCAACCTCGGTGTACAGTCATAATATCCAGAGTGCTTTAGTTTATTATATAATTTTTTTACATAATTGTGTAGCAGGACTTGAGAATGTGAAATGCCAAAGGGCTTTAGAGCTTAGAACAAATATCTGATAAATGTGTTTGTTAAAACATGAATTAATACTTGAAATATATTAAACTTATCTTAATATTAATTCACTAAACTGAGTATTTGAACAAGGCATGTACAGTATGTATTATCTTTTAAATTTAGTACAGTGTAGTGTAAACTGGTACAAGATATTGTTTTGCCGGTGATCTGTTTGTGTGTCAATGCCTGAATCACAAAAATGATAGATCAAAGAGCCTAAAACACAAACATACATCATTACATCTCCTAAAATGCCAGGATAAATCATTAAAATAACCTCAACTATGAATAATAAACACTAAATATACAAAATATACATTTATAAATCAATCTATGCCAAAATTCCTTTCTAAATCTGTTGAATTAATTTTAATTTTAATTAATCTGTTTCTAATTTTTAGTCCCTTTACCAGACTAGTTTCAGAGGCTTGGTGGATAAACTACACAGTGACCTACACATTAATAATTCAAGCAGAATAAAACCATGTAGCAACGTATGAAGCAGTAAAGAAACAGGGGAAGATGATTACAACGGGATTTGGTTAAGTGGTGATCCTGAATGCTGAGTGGTTGCAGCCCCTTTATTTAGGCACCTTGTATACTTAGGCCCTTTACAGTCTGTAGCAGATAAACATTTGATGCCACTTGTTTAAATTTAATCCCAGTTTGACAGGCATTGACTCAGCAAGATATATACTGTATGCTTGAAACATTTGAGGAAACTGAACAAGTTTAGGACAAAAAAATGGCCCAAAAATATCATCTGCAGCTGATGAACAGTATCTCAAACCCAGAGTCTAAGAAACAGGGAAAGGAAACAGCAAAGGCCTGAAAGAAGATCTGAGAGATGCCCTTCACTTCACCCATCTACTGTTTGCAGAAGCCTCACAGAAATGATCTCAATGGAAGTGTGGTTGTCAAATGCCATTCTTAAGGAAGGGAAACAGGGAGTAAACAATTCTCAATGTTGTCAGTATGTTCGAGGAGGTCAGGAGAGAGCTCCAGTGCTGAGTGTATATATCCATCTATAAAACATGGTGGAGGCTCTGTGATTGTTTTGGGGCTGACAGCCAGCGGTTTTGAAGATCTTGTCAAAACTTGTCAGATCTTGTCAGAATTATGAACATTGAGAAGCACCATTAGATTCTGATCCATGATCCATGAACCATGCAAAACCAACTGAAAAGCATTTTATTGACAAAGACAACAGGAGCAATATCAATCATTTATTGCCCTCCTCAAAGCCCACATGTCAACGTTACTGAGGCAGTATAAGATCAGGGAACTGAACAAAAGCAACCAATGTCCAAAGAAGAGTTTGGGACTCTAAAGCCTATTCCTAAAGCTATTCCTAAAGCTTGAATTATTGACTTAGTTTATTGCTTTAGACTTTATTTACATGTATGTTTACACTTGCAATAAATCACTGTCAGTTGTATTATTTTCCAAACAAAAGATAAAGAAACGAGGGGTGGATCAGGACTGTGCACAGTTCTATGATTGATATTTGAACAGAAACAGCAGTGAAAATAACCATCTCTTCCAAGAACAGATGACCTTGCTTACTCTGTGGACCTCTTTACATCACACTACTGTTTGTCCTGTTATAAATTAAAAACAAATCTGTCTGGATAAGTAAAGTCAAGTCAATTTTATTTCTACAGCACTTTTTACAACTGTTGTTGTCACAAAGCATCTTTACAGAATCCCCAATTGAGTAAGCTGAGGGCGAAAGAGGCAAGGAGAAACTCCCCCAAACATGAGGAAGAAACCATGGGAGAAACCAAGAGCCAAAAGGGGAACCCATCCTCCTTTGGTCGACCACGGAAATAAAATGGAAAGAAAGAGAGAAAAACACTGTATAGTGATAATTTCCAGTAAGCATGAGTTACAGCAAAAGGCAGTGATTTTCTGCTGCTTGTCTCAAGCAGGGTCATGCTGGAGTCCATCCTAGCTCACACAGGGCAAAGGACAGGGGACACACCCTGGACAGGTCGCCAGCCCATCGCAGGGAGGAGCGTGAGGGGGAAGGCCCCTTGCTCAAGGGAACCTCAGGGCAACCTATTGGGAAGGGGTTCGAACCCCCGAACATGTGGCCAACACCCTAACCGCTAGGCCACCGCTGCCCCTACAGTAAAAGTAAAAGGGTCCATTGGTGACTGTAACTGGAGGTTCATGGGCTAATGGTGGAAGCTCTGTTTGAGTGGGGGAAGCTTCATGGCAGCAGCTCCTGCAGAAGAGCCAGTCTGATATAGCTGATGTGAAGTTCAGGTCGGGCAAAAAATATGATAGTACTTTCACCGACTTGGTGTAATAGCTGGAATTCAGGAGACCCTCATGGAGATTGATGGGCTTGCTCTCCAGATTTAAAGAATGCAGTAATGTGACTCTGGCAAACTCGTATTACAACCTGGCTAAAAAGGACAGATCCAGGGGTCTTACAAACACTGAATAAAAAATTAAATCTTTAGTCTGGACTTAAATACTGAGAGTGTGTCTGAGTCCAAGACAGCCACTGGAAGACTGTTTCAGAGATGGGGGGGCTTTGAATGAAAAAGCTCTTCCCCCTGTTGTTGTTTTCAAAATTCTTGGACCTGTTAGAAAATCAGCACTTTGCAATTTAAGTGAGTATGAAGCTTATCTATAACTAGAGCTCAGAGAGATACTCAGGTGCAAGGTCATTTAGGGCTTGCAGTAAAGTAGCAGTTAGCAGTAAAATTTTATAGTTGATGCAGAATTTCACAGGAAGCCAGTGAAGTCTAAATATCGGGGTAATATGATCAAATTTTCTGGATATAGAAAAGACTCTAGCTGCTGAGTTTATGAAGGCTTTAACTTAAACATCCTGACAGCAGGGCATTACAATAAGCAGTGCATTCTTAGGCAGTAGTGGCCTAGTTGTTAGGGAGTTGGCCACAGCATCAGAAGAGTGTGGGCTGTTTGCATGGGTTAAATGCAGATGTCCACTGTGTGCTGTGACCTTGCAATGACAAGAATAGTCACTTTCATAATCTAGTCTTGAAGTGACAAATGCATGTATCAGTATTTCTGCATCATGCAATGTGAGTGCATTCCTAAGTTTAGCAATGTTTCTAAGGTGAGTGTAGATATTGTGTTGAAAAGAAATCTAGGATTATTTTTTGGACTCTATTAATATGGATAGGTAAGCAGAGTGTGTGAATGTAAAGGCCTTCTTATATTGTAAGAAACTCTCAGCCCAGGCAGAATGAAATGATTCTAATTTTGTCAGCCACACACCTTTCATCAAATTTTGAAACAAAAATACAAGTTAGATACAAAATGGACAAGCCTGCACTTTTCTATATTCAGCCAAAGCATTCAAGCAACTTCCCTTAGCAATGAATTATAGCACTGGCTTCACGTGGCCCCATCTCTGGTCCCAGCAGGTCCATGACGCATCGATGAAATCTCTGCTGGGTGACCTGTGAACGACCTGAAAATGAATGACAGGTAGGGATGTAAAACAGCACCCGTCGCTCCATCTTTCCTAATTGCCGTTCTTTATGAGGGCTAAGTGGCGCTTCACCAAAAGAGGCAAATTAAATGTCACCACCCTTAATTTGCTACCTCTCACGATCACACATCGTGAGAGCTCTCAGAGTGTTGAAGCTGCCTGTGTTTTGATTACTGTCAATGCACCGGATATACTGATTTCTGGAGCTGAGAGAAATGACTGATGGTTTTAATTCAGCTGTGAGGGAGCTGATAGCATGAGGTTGAAAGGGGATAGAAGGTTTTAGGTGTTTATTTGGTCCACTGTAATGTCCATTCCAAAGTCTCTCTATCTGTCACTCCATCCATCCATCTATCTATCTATATTTTCATGTGCATGCATGCATGCATTTACAGGAAGCCTAAACAAACATAATTACATAAAGACACCCAAGTGTGCCCTGTTAGAATATGGATATATATATATATATATATATATATATGTGAGAATATAAGGACCTTTCCTCAATAGTCAGTTTTATCATAAAGGTAAGCATGTATTTTGGCCAAAGAAGTGGTGACAAACTGCAGTGATGATACCCTTGATGATCTTTAACAATTAATTTATAAATAACAAATGCTATAAATCAAAACAAACAATCTATCTGTCTCTCTGTCTGTCTGTCTGTCTGTCTTCTGGTTTATTACTAGTGATTCTGATTCTGTTTTGTTGTGTTTATAATATATATGGAAGTACATAGAAAAATAAATCTGGGTTGCCAGGAGTTTCCAGATGAGAATAGTTCTATAGTGTTCTTAATAAAAACTATAAATATCTGTAAATTTCCAAAGTTACATTTTCCATTCATCATATGAGCAACTCAACCTAACCAGGGTGACATGGAGTGCTGAAACTCCTAGCACTTTTTGTGGAAAATCTAAAGAAATACCTTGGATAGCCTATAACAGCACATACACACACACAGACAAACATTAAACCTAGGGGGCAATCTAGCATCTCCAATCCACTGATTTGCATTCATTTAGGCAGAACTTGCAAATTCCACCCAGAAAAGGAGCCAGGCTGTCCCAGCTGGAAATGGAAGGACCTTACTCTAAGGAAATGATGCTCAGGATATTACTCTATACATGTAATTACTCTGACTCCTGCACATATACATGGACAGCGGTGGTCTAGTGGTTAGGGAGTTGGCCCTAGATCGCAAGAATGTGGTTTGATTCCCTCACCAAAAGGTTGCCCTGAGGTACCCCAGAGCAAAACTTTCAAAAGCTGCCCCCTGTTGCACACGTTGGTGAAACACAGAGGTTGAATTTTGTTGTGCTGTGCTGCGTTTCCCAATAACAAGGGTTGTCACTTCCTTTTCATAAACTACCAGTATTTTGGAAATTATTTTGTAAGAAGTTAAGAGTAATGAGACTGAAGAGTTTAACCCATTTAATATTTGCATTCATTTTCAAATGTAGTCCCATCCATTTCTAGAGCTAACTGTCAAGGATCAAACAGCAAATGAATATCCCTCTCCCACAAACATATCCCTCCAATTAGCATCCATTCATTTGCACATCACATTTAGTGTTACTCTATTTCTTATGCACAGTGATCTTCCTCACATCCAGGAGCAACACTAGAGCCATTCAGATGTCAATGTAGCCTCAATTAATCTCATTTAATAATGAAACCCAGTAGACCTTCAGGCACCTAAGTAGACTTTATGTCAGACTTTATGCATAAAACCTATCTATCTATCTACCTATCTATCTATCTATCTATCTATCTATCTATCTATCTATCTATCTATCTATCTATCTATTTTGATGAATTTTTATATCTAGCACATATATCGCTTTGCTTCTCTATTTATCCATCTATTCAATTATGTTTTGATGGATTTTCATAATCATTGAGTTGTCTGACACATACACACACACACACACACACGCTCTGGCGTTTGCGGCGCAGCTCATCTTTTGTTTTTTGTGCAGTGTGTGNCTTCTGGTTTATTACTAGTGATTCTGATTCTGTTTTGTTGTGTTTATAATATATATGGAAGTACATAGAAAAATAAATCTGGGTTGCCAGGAGTTTCCAGATGAGAATAGTTCTATAGTGTTCTTAATAAAAACTATAAATATCTGTAAATTTCCAAAGTTACATTTTCCATTCATCATATGAGCAACTCAACCTAACCAGGGTGACATGGAGTGCTGAAACTCCTAGCACTTTTTGTGGAAAATCTAAAGAAATACCTTGGATAGCCTATAACAGCACATACACACACACAGACAAACATTAAACCTAGGGGGCAATTTAGCATCTCCAATCCACTGATTTGCATTCATTTAGGCAGAAATTGCAAATTCCACCCAGAAAAGGAGCCAGGCTGTCCCAGCTGGAAATGGAAGGACCTTACTCTAAGGATATGACGCTCAGGATATTACTCTATACATGTAATTACTCTGACTCCTGCACATATACATGGACAGCGGTGGTCTAGTGGTTAGGGAGTTGGCCCTAGATCGCAAGAATGTGGTTTGATTCCCTCACCAAAAGGTTGCCCTGAGGTACCCCAGAGCAAAACTTTCAAAAGCTGCCCCCTGTTGCACACGTTGGTGAAACACAGAGGTTGAATTTTGTTGTGCTGTGCTGCGTTTCCCAATAACAAGGGTTGTCACTTCCTTTTCATAAACTACCAGTATTTTGGAAATTATTTTGTAAGAAGTTAAGAGTAATGAGACTGAAGAGTTTAACCCATTTAATATTTGCATTCATTTTCAAATGTAGTCCCATCCATTTCTAGAGCTAACTGTCAAGGATCAAACAGCAAATGAATATCCCTCTCCCACAAACATATCCCTCCAATTAGCATCCATTCATTTGCACATCACATTTAGTGTTACTCTATTTCTTATGCACAGTGATCTTCCTCACATCCAGGAGCAACACTAGAGCCATTCAGATGTCAATGTAGCCTCAATTAATCTCATTTAATAATGAAACCCAGTAGACCTTCAGGCACCTAAGTAGACTTTATGTCAGACTTTATGCATAAAACCTATCTATCTATCTATCTATCTATCTATCTATCTATCTATCTATCTA
>JABMDN010000784.1:0-23152 GCA_017165825.1 Hepsetus odoe | reverse complement strand
TTCCAGAACAATGCAAGAATCATTAAAAAAAATGCATTTTTACACCCAACTGTGGCTTCAAGGATCAGCGAGCACTGAATGAAAAATGACATTTTCTTGTTCACTCTTTCATAGGACAATGGTCACCAGTCGAACACAGCTTAAGAGAGAGATAGAGAGAGAGAAAGAGAGAAGAGAATCAGCATAATGATGGAGTTTACCCCAGCAGACTCATCTGCTGTTGCCGAGCTTTGGGCCAACATCTCCTTCCCAGGATTCCTCTTCAACGAAACATTCCTCAATGACACATGTCTTTTCAACACCTCTAAATGCATCAATGGAACTAGTTCTGGAGTCCGGCCTGGTACGGGAGTGGCCGGAGTATTAATTCCGCTCATATATATCATCGTATGCATCGTTGGCCTGGGTGGAAACACTCTGGTCATCCACATTGTCCTTCATTATTCCAAAACAGAATCTGTCACCAACATCTACATCCTAAATCTGGCAATCGCTGATGAGCTTTTCATGCTAGGCCTTCCATTCCTGGCTGTTCAGAATGCCATGATGTCTTGGCCATTTGGCTCCTTCATGTGCCGTCTGGTGATGACAGTTGATGGTATCAACCAGTTCACTAGCATCTTTTGTCTGACAGTTATGAGCATTGACCGCTACTTGGCTGTGGTGCATCCCATTCGCTCATCCAAGTGGAGGAGGCCACAGGTGGCCAAGGCGGTGAACGGATCTGTATGGGCTGTGTCCTTTTTAGTAGTGCTGCCTATGGTGATCTTTGCTGATGTCTTTGAAAAAGGAGGCACGTGCAACATCAACTGGCCACGACCACACAAGATCTGGCGGGCTGCGTTCATTATTTACACCTCCACAGTTGGATTTTTCTTCCCCTTGCTGGTCATCTGTATGTGCTACCTACTCATAGTGGTCAAGATCCGTAGCTCAAGCAAGAAAGTACATGCCACCTCTACCAAAAGGCGCAAGTCAGAGCGCAAAGTCACTCGCATGGTTGTGATAGTGGTGGCTGTGTTTGTCTTCTGCTGGCTTCCCTTCTATGCTCTCAACATCATAAACTTGATTGTGTCTCCACCCAGTAACCTCCAAGGCCTTTACTACTTTGTGGTAGTCCTGTCCTACGCCAACAGCTGTGCCAACCCCATTGTTTACAGCTTCCTGTCCGACAACTTCAAGCGGGGTTTTCGAAAGGCACTGTGTCGGTCAACGAGGAAGGTTGAAAACCATGAACCTCCAGACCGCCAGGAGCAAGAGGAGCGCAGGCAAATACTGCTGCCAAGGGAGAGCCTCCGCAGGGCAGTCAGAGATGATGATGATGAGGATGAGGAAGAGGATAGGGAGGAAGTAACTGAGATGACCGAAATCTGCAAGATCACCCAGAATGGAAACGGCAGCGGACAAGCCGAGAGTACACGTGCCTTATTCGCTGAGAGGCCATTTGCCCCAGGGTTATCAGAGCCTGGTACCCCAGACAAGAGGGGACAAAGTGTGGATAGTACTGGCAAAGGTTGTGGTTATGGACCATCTGCAACCCTATTGAATGGGGCAAAAAATGGCAGTGTGAAACCCCTTCCTGAGGAACCTGTGGAGAAGAACACTTCACTAGAGATCAGCTACTTGTAACATGATTCTAAAAACATCTCACTCATATGTTACTTGAAGAAGAGTCACAATATTTCTATTTCTCTAATGTTTAGCCTAACTGTCACACCTTGGAGCCTTGTTCAAAATTGCAGCTCTTATCAGATTTTCTCATGAGCCCTGATTGAAACCTCTTTTAAAGAGCGTACTGATACTAATATTATTTCTTTTGTAGTTATTCTGTGATTTACAGAAGTAGATTATGACACGTTTCTAAGCATCTTATCTGTCCACTTGTAAATACCAGAGATTGTCATCATTCTCCCTATTTGCTCAAATTGCATTCTGTAGTGACAAAATACTGTTCTTCAGTATGCTTGCATGGACACTCTTTAAGTATGTTTTATGTTTTTCTCAGAGCTGATTGATACTGTAACAGTGAGACAGCGAAAGCTGACTTTCAGTTATAGTCAAGAATAATTGAATCAGGAATGCTTTACATCAAGGGCGCTGCTCCATTTTATGACATTAAGCAGACACAAATTTTGTTTGTGTTATCTGTCATGGATTATACATATTAAAACCTTGCCTTGTGGTCATCTGTATAATGTTGCAGAACAATTTGCTTATGGGAGGCTATACATGTATTCTGGGTAAACCTTACAGCAGCCTCTCTCATGGGCCTTTAACATACAATGCAGTATATTGTGGATGATTTTTAAATTTTTTTTTTTTTATGAACAATACTAGAAGATGTATTGAAGTCCATCAACAGGTAATATTTTTTAAATGTAAAATAGTCAAAAAGCTGTGATTGTTGCTCTTGTAAGGCACTGTTAGTTTAAATTATTTTTCCCAGTGGGTCATTTTTATTGGATTCTTTCAGCAATTTAGCTTGTGGTAAATTATCCTATTATTATTAAAGTTTCCTTAAGCTCCCTCAGGTCGGGTTAAAAGCTTTTATCTCAGAAGTTCAATAATGATATAAATACACTGAAAAGAGGGTTATTCCTTGTTTGGAACAAGACATAATTCTACTGAATTAAAATCACACCCCAATAATCAAGGTTAGGCTATTAAAATGCACTTCACAGGTACCATGCTCATATCACCCACTATTTATTGCAGCGTGATGGTAATAACTAAACACAGCCAACCCATGCTACACTATAATCATGTGACATAATTACACTACCTTCATTGGCGAAAAAGATTCATTTAGAATAGGGTTAAAGAAAGATTATTATCATATTACCAAATATTTGCTTACACCCTCCTCTAAAAAATATGAAAATGAATTAACCATTAATACATGAATCTTAGTTATGTGCAATAAACGGCCCCCTTCTGTATGTGAAGACACAAGGGCATTGGGCTTAAAAAAGCTTAACAGTATACCAGCCTCTCTCTGAGCAGAAGCAGCTGGCCTTTCTAAATCGCCTACAATTACTTTTACTGTATCATTCAATAACCTTTGACCCTTAAACATATACACACGGGTTTTTAAAGATTCATCCCGTCAGTGCCAACAGAGTGTATGACATTTAGATCTATGTGTGAGGGAGCTGTAAATGAAGGACTTAACTGCACAAGTACACACACAATGTATCATCACTCACAACATCCACCTACTCGTGCAGCAACCCTGGATCAGAAGTGGCTATAAATGATTACAGGGTCCATTTGGCAAAAGGCTGGTGTTGCCTGTCGCCTTGTTAGTGATGGATTTCACAGCTTTCAGTTTGGTGTAGTTTGACCAAAAAAAAAGGTGTCAAGTGTACTCTTGTTTGTCTGCTTAAAACATGTCTTGTTTACTGTGATTATTTTCAATTCTAATCCATTCCTTAGCAGTGGTGTTACACACAGATTGTCCAAAAAAAAGTAGGCAACGCAGGCTGTGGGCAGCAAGGCACCAATCAGATAAGCATGTGACTAGACCCGCTTCTGGATCGTAATGAATATCAGTGAAATCATTGGATGCTTGACTCCCACTGAGGCCTGCCTACATGTGGCCTGGATACAGAAAGAGCTAAGCAGTGCTGCAGGCTACTGGTCAACTCCATGACCTTAGCCACCTCTTGGCACAGACTTCTATGGGGCCCTTGTGCAAAAAGAGTCATTAACCCAAGAGTGAAAATGCAAGCCCACATGTCCTCGGAGGCAACCCCGTTTCATCACGTGTGCTTTAACTTTGGTCCAGAGCAAGTGTCTGTTTCCATCAACCAAGCCACCTTGGACTCAGGAGTCTACTGTACATAAAATCTATGTATATACATCATCTGAACACAGCAGTCCAGATTTTGTTTTTGTGTTAAGTGTTCTGGTCATCACTTTGCAACCAGCTCTCCCTTTTTAACTGGTTTAACGGGCTTGCAAGCAATCGTGGGAGCCTTGCTCTATCTTTCTCTTTGAGAAGACAAAGTTCTCAAATCTTCAAAATGTGGGAAATCTTCTTTAAGTGGTAAATCTTGTACTAAATCCAATGTGTCTTTTTATGTCTTTCAATTTGGCAGTGACCAAATCCTAGATTTCTATATTTCATTAAAAAAAATGTGAAATAAATATTTTGTGACTGTTTGTCAGGCTTTTTCTGTTCCTTTCAACAAAATTGACCTCCTGCAGTATAGTGTTTACACATTTCTGCAAATGTCTGATAATAATTGAACTAGTGCAGTCAACAAGGACATATGAAAACATCAAATTGAGCATAATAAACTCAATTACATCTTAAAATATACAGATGTAATTGCCTATCCAGCACTTTTCCCATGACCCTGTGAATCAATGGATCCTGCCTTTCATGTTTATCTATTTTATGTTGCTTGCTTGTGCATGAGTGTGTGTGTGTGTGTGTGTGTGTGTGTGTGTGTGTGTGTGTGTGTATGTGGTGTGTATGTGCTTTTTTAACTGTTAAATAAATATAGCCTTTGAAAAACTATTTTCACAACATACACGGTTATGTGAATATGAAGACGTGAAGGGTTGCTAAAGACTGTTGTACTGTAAAATCCATGGAAGCATTTATCTGCTCTCATGTGCAAACGCAAAGTGTTCAGCCTTGTAAACTTCACTTCCATTCAGACTGAACAACTACTGTTGCCATTATCCAAATCCACGATAATTACATGTTTAAATGTAATTCACATTTATTTTTTTATTCATCTGTTTCTTCCTTATATTTCAAGTAATGGTGGTCATAGTAACACTACTACTGGGCCTTCTTCAAATTCTTCTGTTTCCATCTATTTCCATTTCATCCTCTGCAGTTCCCTCTTTCACTCCAACTGCTTGTCTCACCACATCCATAAGCCTCCTTTCCTTCAATATTCAACCAACACAATCTCGCTTCTCTATGTCTCCAAACCTGTGCTGTCCATCTACTAATAAACTTGCTTCTAATTCTGTCCATCTGTCCATTTCTGTTAGGAATGATAAGGATGGACAGAATTAGGAGCAAGTTTAACCCTGACACCTCCAGCTCTGCTGCCTGTCTGTGACCCATCCATCATAGAAAAATCCAGCCACTCTTCTCCACCCATTCCAATCTGCCTGCATCCTCTTCACCACTCTTCTGCACTATGTTTTATTTTGAACTGTTCACACAGGGTCTGCTGTTCTCCCTTTCATTCACACTCTTGTCCTGTGTATTAAGGTCGGCTGTAAATATTAATGAAAAAATTGATGAAAAAAAAATTTATGGAAAAGTTGTGAAGTTTTTATTTATGGCTTTAGACTCGTTTGGATCGCTGAGAGCTATTTTAGACACTACATCATTTCCAACAATGTCTAATTATTCCCTTAGCATGTCCTCAAGCAAGTCAGAAGTGACATAGAGACAGTCATCTGTTTATCCCCTTTAACTGTGCTTATGTACCTGCTTTTTAAAAGTACCTTAGGGATAGATTTTCTGTCTCCACTAGGGATGAAGGGGGCAGCAGTGGCCTAGTGGTTAGGGCATTGGCTGCATGATTGGAGGATTGGGGTTTGAACCCCTTCCCAATAGGTTGCTCTGAGGTACCCTTGAACAAGGTACTGTCCCCGTCACGCTCCTCCCTGCGATGGGCTGGCGACCTGTCCAGGGTGTATCCCCTGTCCTTCGCCCTGTGTGAGCTGGGATGGACTCCAGCACTCCCCTGTGACCCTGCTTGGGACAAGTGGCAGAAAATGACTGACTGACTAGGGATGAAATTCAAGGTCAGTAATTACCAGTGGGATCTTTAACTCATGAATCAGTAATATGTTTTTTTTTTTTTTTACATTCTAAGATAAATAATCATTATATATATTATATGCTTGAAACATTTGAGGAAACTGAACTGAGCACTGAATTGCACGGTTGCATTGTGGGAAAGAGACCCAGACTGAACGAGCAGCAAACTTCATGGCCTCGGACACAACGCTTTCTTGATAAAAAACTTCCACATTTAACGTAAGTATTACTATGACATCCTCTTTTGTGCTGTGTTTGTCGTGCGGCATGTACAGCGTAGACTGTCCGTCCAACTATGTAGATTCTTATACATGTAGGAAATGCGTAACTGTAACGCAGTTGGAGGACAGGATTCGTGTTCTGGAGGGGCACATTAGTACTTTATCTCAGTGTAGTCAGACCGAGGGACGCGTAGTTCCGGCTCAGTCGGAGCCGCTGGCCGAGTTAGGCTGTAGACCCACCGGGCCCAACTGTAGCCGGTTCGGAGCCAGCACCAGCGGCATGTCCAAGGGAACGCTGGGTGACCGCCAAACGGGGGTCCAGGAGCTCAAAGAATGGCCCTCCTGCACACCAGTCTTCAATTCGGCTGACGAACAGGTACTCTACTCTCGGCAGCGCACCTGCTGAAGCGGAGAAGGTGCTCATAATTGGCGATTGTTAGGAATGTTAGCGTTCCTAGCCATCCTAAGCGAGCGGTTTCTGTGAAATGCCTCCCCGGGGCCAGAGTTTCTGACATCGAGGCATGATTGGACTCTTACTCCAGCAATGAAGTTCCTACCTTGGTTGTTCACGCTGGAACTAACGATATAAAGTCCCAACAATCCGAGGTATTAAAGAGGAACTTCATCTCTATGTGTTCAAAAGCTGAAACTAAATGTCAGAACTTAATTGTGTCTGTTCCCTTGCCAATTCTCTTTAGAGGATGTAACCTACAGTAGGCTGCTCTCTTTCAACCACTGGCTAGATACTTGGTGTGCATCTAAAAGCATAGCCTTCATAAATAATTGGGACCTCTTTTGGGAACGGCCTGGCCTTTATAAAAGGGATGGTCTTCATCCTAACTGGAGAGGATCATACATGCTTTCCCAAAATATGGCAGCAAAATTGCCACTGTGACTCTTTAGAGCACCACCCAGGTCACAGTCCTGTGATCTTAAATCACACGCTGGCTATTATCCCACTACCAGTACACTCTTTGCAGCAACCCAGGTTCCTTATAACACGGCATCCCCTATGTCACACATTAGCTTAGAACCAGACTTCTCTCACCATTACCAGAGAATATCTATTCTTAGTACGATAAGGAAGCAGTATAGATGCCAGTCTAGGGGCTCCTGCGCCGGTAACCTGCTCACAGTACCCATCATAAAAACAAATAAAACACAGCGTCCGACTAAAATCAAATGTTCACTGCTAAATGTTCACTCCTTAGGAAACAAGGCAGTGCTTATTAATGAAATGGTACTCGACACAAAGTCAGATATCTGTCTACTGACTAAAACTTGGCTTAGACCCACTGACACCATCCCCTTAGTGGAAGCCTCCCCTATGGGTTCTCGTACCTGCATAAATCACGCTCAGTAGGACGTGGTGGTGGCCTGGCTACAATTTTTGATGAATCATTTAAGGTTGATTCAAAAACCACTGAGAGCTTCCATACATTTGAAGTGATGCTGCTAAGCATCAGGTCTGATTTAGCGGTCCATATCCTATTAATTTATAGACCTCCAGGACCATATGCTGCCTTTATTAATGAATTTGGCAATCTGCTCTCTGACTTGGTTGTTAGGTTTAATAGATTCGTGATGTTAGGCGACTTTAACATACATGCTGATACAGAGACGGATGCAGGTGCCAAAAGCTTCTTAACGCTCCTCGATTCTGTCGGTTGCACCCAGCATGTATCAGGACCAACCCATGTACAAGGACACATGCTAGATCTAATTATCTCGTATGGGCTTGACATTGATACTGTACTGGTCCATTCCTTAAATAAATTTTGTTCCGACCATTCTTTAATCACGTTTGAGATTAATATGTCTCCACCGTACCTCAGTGAAAGGACTAGTACAACACGACACCTAAACAGGGCTAAATGTATCCAGTTTATGGAGGCCGTAACAGAGATAGATTTCACCTGTAACAAAACTGTTAATGACATCACAGACATGTACAATACAGTTGTTGGGCAGATCCTTGATCAGGTAGCCCCAATTAAGACAAAGAAGGTTAGAACTATCAGGCACTATCCCTGGTTCAATGATTACACACAGGCTGCTAAGCGGGAGTGCCATAAGCTAGAACGCAGATGGAAGACAACAGGTCTCCAAGCCTCTCAGGTTCTATGGTTCGCTAAATTAAAACAAGATAAGAAAGCTTTATATAGTGCTTGCACTGAGTACTATCCATCCATTATCTGCTGCTTGTCCCAAACGGGGTCGCGGGGGAGTGCCGGTGTCCAACCCAGCACACACAGGGTGAGGACGGGGGACGCACCCTGGACAGGTCGCCAGCCCATCGCAGGCAGGAGCGTGACGGGGACGGCACCTTGCTCAAGGGCACCTCAGGGCAACCTATTGGGAAGGGGTTCAAACCCCCAATCCTCCGATCATAGGGCCATCGCCCTAACCACTAGGCCACCACTGCCCCCACTGAGTACTATTCAAAACTTATTGAAAACAACAAGCGTAACCCCCGCTATTTATTTCAGACACTAGCTCAGCTAACAGACAAAACTGATAAAACTGATAGAATGCTAAAATTAACAATATTAGGCTCCAAATGTGCCCTATTAGCCCTCGAATTAATCCACTACCAGAGCAGTGCTCACAATATTTTAGTGATTTTAATCTCATTGATGCCTCTGAGCTAATTTCTGTTATAACCCAGGCAAAGTCCACAACCTGTCGGCTAGATCCCATTCCAACCAAGCTCCTGAAGGAATCCTTAGGAGTACTATCAACACCCATACTTGATATCATGAATGCCTCCTTGACCTCAGGTGTAGTCCCCAATCAGTTTAAAACAGCAGTGGTTAGACCACAGCTTAAAAAACCTAACTTGGACCCTCGCTCACCAAGTAATTATAGACCTATCTCTAATGTCCCATTTCTCTCTAAGATTCTAGAAAAATTAGATGCGAGACAACTGCAGTCATATCTAGACACACATAATGTCTTAGATAAATTCCAATCAGGCTTCCGGCATGGCTATAGCATGGCCAGAAACTGCTCTAACTAGAGTGGTGAATGATATAATGGTTTCAAGTGATGCAGGAAACATTACTGTTCTTGTTCTGTTAGATCTTAGTGCTGCGTTCGACACGGTGGATCACTCCATTTTAGTAAATAGGCTTCACTCCACTGTCGGCATTAACGGAACAGCCCTTAAATGGTAAACTCCTATCTCACAAACCGTTATTACTTCATCCAAATGGATGATTATGGCACCCCCTCACCTATGTCACTAGTTAACTATGGAGTCCACCAAGAGTCGGTGTTGGGCCCAGTGCTCTTCTCCCTTTAATTAGCTGCCTCAATGATATTAGGGATTGGATGAATAACAACTTCCTCTCACTAAACTAAACTAAAACAGTGAAACGAAATAACGTTACTCCAGGACCCTGGTGCTACACACAAGACAAGACACAACACAAGACAAGACAAGACACAAGACAACAACACGGGGCAACAAGTGCAAGACAAGACAGACAACAACAGACGGCACGACAGACAGTAAAATCATCCGTAGAGGGCTGCAGTGTTGTGGAACAAAGCAGCCCAGATAGATCACAGTGTGGCAGTGTGGTGGAGCGGTGTTACTGATAAAGTGCAGGAGTGCAACATGAGATAAATAAATAAATACAGGGTGACAAAGTGGACTGGGTTTAAGAGTTCAACAAAGTGGACTGGGTTTAAGAGTTCAACTTACAACTTACTTCAAGACTTACTTTTTTAGTTTAGCTTACCCGCACCAATCACCATAGTGCACAATTACTAATGTCGCTGGTGCTGCTGTACATGCCACTGCACTGTATTGTTTCATTTCTGTGTCTGTCACTACTGGATCATGCTCATTACTGACCATCCCCATTCCATTTCTCTCCCCACATGTTCGGGGGGCCCACTGTGGTCATCACCTGAGTCCAATGCCGAGCTACCATCTGGTCTGTGCGATGCATCTGATGCACCAAGAGACCCTGGCGGCTCATCGGTACCTGGAAGCAACTTGGGACTCCTTACTGATCCTGGAGTTTAAAACCAAACTAACTTTGTACTGTTAGTATACCCAAGGGGGTTGGGTAGCCGGTTGACCTTGGACCCTCAGAGGTTTTTTTTCTCCACACAGTGGAGTTTTTGGTTCCTCTCCTTTGTAGTCATCCGGCTTTAACATCTATTACTGTAACCTGTTCCACCATCTACCACCAATGTAAAGTGCCTTGGGGCAACTGTGTTGTAAAAGGCGCTATACAAGAATAAATTGAATTGAATTGAACAAGTGGAGGACAAACGATGTCTCAAAAATATCATTTGCAGCTGATGAACAAGTGGAGGACAAACGATGTCTCAAAAATATGATTTGCAGCTGAGGAACTCTATCTCAAACCCATGTCTAAGAAATAGGGAAAGAAAACAGCAAAGACCTGAAATAAGATCTGAAAGATGCCCGTCACTCCACCCAAAATACTCTTTCAGTAAGCAAGGTGGTAAGTGTCCCTTCGCTTATGTGTCCACTTATAAGGATGATCTGGAAATTTGGCCATCTTATACATAATATAATTCATTGCCAATAAGCCCATCACTTAAATAATCCAGCTATAAAAGGGTTTTAAGTTAATTTATTTAATAATTGATAAAAATGTTTGTAACAAGCCTTAGGATTATTACATTAATGATGAGCCTGGATTGAAGAGGTTAATATTGAAGATTTGAACATCTTTGCCAGTCACCACTTACCTCAGTGGAGCTGTCCTCAATAACTATAATTGGAACAAAATGAGAACAGAAAATGTTTCTCTAAAGCTGAATGCACCTCAGTGTAAATCAAATGAAGGTTGAGTTAAAACACAATTTTTACACATTATGGCCCACTGTGGTTGTTATATTTTTATCAGCATCAAAGCTGTGCTAAGAATAGCACACCAAGGAAATAGCTACTGGGGAGTGGTTGCGTGGTTACATTTATAGAGTGCACCTGCATGGTGAAGGTTGCACAGTGGCACAGCAGGTAGCACCACCACCTCACTGCCAGGTCCTGGGTTCAGTTCTCATGTGGATCATACCAACATGCGCATCAGGTGGATTGGAGATGCTAAATTGCCCCCTAGGTGCGAGAGTGTGTAAGGGTTTTTTGTGTGTATGTCTGCTTGCAATGGACTGGCGACCTGTCCAGGGAGTTTTCCCTCACTTTTCTCCCTGTAAGCACTGGGCTCCAGCAATGCCCGCGACCCAACCTAGGACAAACAACCAGAAAATGAATGAGTGAAAGACCAGTGTGTCACGGGGCGGTGTTGAGGACTGGACGCCAACGCAGAGCCGAGAGCTTCGTACTGGACTTTAATGACGGATAAAGTGCACAGAACTCAAACTAAACAACAAACATAACAAATGTAAAACAAAACCCGAATAAATTCACAGTGCGCACACAGGATGACCAGCACCCTGCTCTGTTTCACTGGGGCTTATAACCCCAGCCCCAATGAGACACACCTGGCCCCCAAGCTCAGGTGTGCACAATCAGAGCAGGGCGCCCTCTACTGGCACAGGACCGTTACACAGTGAGGTGGGTGTTTCTAATAAAATTGCATATAACTGTAAATCCAAGGTAAATGTATCGAATAAACTTACTCAGTGTATATATGATCTGTTTATTTTCTTTTCCCAGGTAAAAAGACCATGTGTATGTACAATAAAAGAGTTTTTCTTTCGGCTGCTCCTGTTTAGGAGTCGCCACAGCAGATCAACTGTCTCCATTTCTTCCGGTCCTCTACATCTTCCTGCTTCAAACCGACCACCTGCATGTCCTCACTCACCACATCCATAAACCACCATTTTGGTCTTCCTCTTCTCCTCTTTCCATCAGCTCCATCTTCAACATCCTCCTTCCAATATAATCCATGTCTCTCCTCTACACATGTCCAAACCAACGCAACCTTGCTTCTCTAACCTTGTCTCCAAGACAACCTGAGCTGTCCCTTTAATATACACATTTCTAATCCTGTCCATCCTCGTCATACCCAACAAAAATCTCAGCATCTTTAACTCTGACACCTCCAGCTCCGCCTCCTGCCTTTTCGTCAGTGCCACCGTCTCCAACCCATACAACATAGCTGGTCTCACTACTGTCCTGTAAACCTTCCCTTTTACTCTAGCCAGTACCTGTCTGTCACAAATCACTCAAGCCACTCTTCTTCACCCATTCCAACCTGCCTGCACTCTCTTCTTCACCTCTCTTCCACACTCGCCGTTACACTGAACAGTTCATCCCAAATATTTAAACTCCTCCACCTTTGTTACCTCCACTCCCTGCATCCTAACCACTCCACTTTCCTCCCTTTCATTCACACTCATGTATTCTGTCTTTGCCCTACTCACTTTCATTCCTCTCCTCTCCAGAGCATATCTCCATCTCTCCAGGTTCTCCTCAAGCTGCTCCCTACTCTCACTACAGATCACAATATCATCAGCAAACATCATCGCCCACGGAGACTCCTGTCTAACCTCGTCCATCAACCTGTCCATTACTATTGCAAGCAAGAGTGGGCTCAGTGCTGATCCTTGATGTAATCCAACCTCAACCTTACATGCATCCATCACTCCCACTGCAGATCTCACCACTGTTACACTGCCATCATGCATTTCATGAACTACTCTCACATATTCTCTGTAACACCAGACTTCCTCATACAAAACCACAACTCCTCTCTAGGCACCCTGTCATATGCTTTCTCCAAGTTCACAAAGGCACAATGCAACTCCTTCTGACCTTCTCTGTACTTCTCCATCAAAACCCTCAGAGCAAACATTGCATCTGTAGTGCTCTTTCTTGGCATAAAACCATACTGCTGTTCACTAATCCTCACCTCTTTTCTTAACCTAGCTTCCACTACTCTTTCCCATAACTTCATGGTGTGGCTGATCAACTTTATCCCGCTATAGTTACTACAGCTTTGTGCATCACCCTTATTCTTGAAGATCGGTACCAGTACACTTCGTCTCCACTCCTCAGGCATCTTCTCACTTGCCAAGATTGTGTTAAACAATCTGGTCAGAAAGTCAACTGCCATCTCCCCTAAACATCTCCATGCTTCCACTGGTATGTCATCCTGTCCAATAGCCTTTCCATTCTTCATTCTCTTCATCACTGCCCTTACTTCCATCTTGCTTATTTGCTGCACTTCCTGGTTTACTCTTCTCACATCATCCAATCTTCTCTCGCTCTCATTTTCTTCATTCATCAGCCCCTCAAAGTATTCCTTCCATCTGCTCAACACGTTCTGTTCACCTGTGAGTATGTTTCCATTTCTGTCTTTAATCGCCCTGACCTGCTGCACATCTTTCCCAGATCTCTCTCTCTGTCTAGCCAATCAGTAAAGGTCCTTTTCTCCCTCTCTCCCTCTTTTCCAACCTCTCATACAATTCACCAAACACCTTATCTTTGGCCTTCACCACTGCTTTCTTCGTCCTGCGGTTCATCTCCTTGTACACCTGTCTACTTTCTTCATCTCTCTGACTGTCCCATGTCTTCTTTGCCTCCCTCTTCTTTTGAATACACTCCTGGACTTCTTGGTTCCACCACCAGGTTTCCTTATCTTCCTTCTTCCTTCCAGATGTCACACCAAATACATTTCTAGCCGTCTGCCTTATAACTTCTGCAGTAGTTTCCCAGCAATCCGGTAGCTCTTCAACACCTCCCAGTGCCCGTGTTAACTCCTGCCTAAAATCCACCTTGCAGTCCTCCTCCTTCAGCTTCCACCATTTGATCCTCGACTCTGCCCTCACTTTCCTCCTCTGGGGCAGCGGTGGCCTAGCGGTTTGGGTGTTAGCCGCATGATCGGAGGCTCGGGGGTTCAAACCCCTTCCCAATAGGTTGCCCTGAGGTACCCTTGAGCAAGGTACCATCCCCATCACTGCTCCCCGGGCGCTTTCAATAGCTGCCCACTGCTGCATGGGTTAAATGCAGAAGTCCAATTTCGTTGTGGTTCATGTGTGATGTGCCGTGACCTCACAATGACAAGGGTTTTCACTTTCACTTTTTTTCTTGACCTCCAACGTCATCCTACAGACCACCATCCTATGCTGTTGAGCTACACTCTCCCGTGTCACTACTTTGCAGTCTCCAATCTCCTTCAGACTGACCCTCCTGCAAAGGATATAATCCACTTGTGAGCATCTTCCTCCACTCTTATACGTCACCCCGTGCTTCTCCCTCTTCTTAAAATAAGTCAAGTCAAGTCAAGTAGTCAAGTCAAGTAGGATTTTATTGTCATTTCAGCCATATACACAGTACACAGTAAAACGAAATAACGTTCCTCCAGGACCCTGGTGCTACACACAAGACAAGACACAACACAAGACACAAGACAACATAAGACAACACAACACGGGGCAACAAGTGCAGACAAGACAGACAACAACAGACGGCACGACAGACAGTACATTCATCCGTGGAGGGCTGCAGTGTTGTGAAACAAAGCAGCCCAGGTAGATTATGTGTAGCAGTGTGGTGGAGCAGTGTTATTGAATTTAAAGTGCAAGAGTGCAACATGACATAAATAAATAAATGCAGGATGAAAAGTGGACTGGGTTTAGGAGTTCAAGCTATTGGTGGATTCACAGTTCAAGAGTCTGATGGCCAGGGGGAAGAAACTGTTTCCCATCCTGGAAGTGGAGGCCCGTATGCTGCGGAACCTTTTCCCTGACGGCAGGAGGGAGAAGAGAGTGTGGGATGGGTGGGAGGGATCATCCACAATGCTGGTTGCTTTGCGGATGCAGCGAGTGGTGAAAATGTCCTGTACAGAGGGCAGAGAGATCCCGATGATCTTCTCAGCTGTTCTCACTACCCGTTGTAGGGACTTGCGGTCTAGGACGTTGCAGTTCCCGTACCAGGCAGTAATGCAGCCACTCAGGATGCTCTCAATGGTTCCTCTGTAGAAGATGGTGAGGATGGAAGGTGGGAGATGGGCTTTCCTCAGTCTGCGCAGGAAGTAGAGGTGCTGCTGGGCTTTCTTTGTGATGGAGCAGGTGTTGAGGGACCACGTGAGGTTGTCAGTGATGTGAACACCAAGAAACTTGGTGCTCTGGACCATCTCCACAGGTGAGGTGTTGATGATAAGTGGAGTGTGGTCCCGACGTGATCTCCTGAAGTCAACAACCATCTCTTTAGTCTTGTCGACGTACAGAGACAGGTTGTTGGTTCTGCACCAGTCCGTCAGCTCTTGTATCTCCTCTCTGTAGGCTGCCTCGTCTCCCCCGCTGATCAGACCCACCACGGTTGTATCATCAGCGAATTTGATGATGTGGTTCGAGCTGTGCTTGGCTGCACAGTCGTGGGTCATCAGTGTGAACAGCAGTGGGCTGAGCACACAGCCCTGGGGGGCTCCTGTGCTCAGTGTGATGGTGTCGGAGGTGCTTCTACTGATCCTGACTGGGGTCTCCCAGTCAGTAAGTCCAGGATCCAGTTACAGAGGGAGGTGTTCAGGCCCAGCAGCCTCAGCTTCTCACTCAGGTGCTGAGGGATAATGGTGTTGAATGCTGAACTGTAGTCGATGAACAGCATTCTGACGTAACTGTCCTTTCTGTCAAGATGAGAAAGGGCCAGGTGGAGGGTGGTGGAGATTGCATCGTCCATTGAGCGGTTGGGACGATACGCAAACTGCAGGGGGTCTAGTGAGGAGGGGATCTGGGACTTGATGTGCCAAATAAGTATTAACTACAGCCATTTCCATCCTTTTTGCAAAATCTACAACCATCTGACCTTCAGCATTCCTCTCCTTGACACCATGCCTACCCATCACCTCCTCATCACCTCTGTTCCCTTCACCAACATGACCATTAAAATCTGCACCAATCATCACTCTCTCTCCCCTGGGTACACTCTCTATCACTTCATCTAACTCACTCCAGAATTTTTCCTTCTCTTCCATCTTACAACCAACTTGTGGAGCATAAGCACTAACAACATTCATTATCACACCTTCAACTTCCAGCTTCAAACTCATCACTCTCCCTGACACCCTCTTCACCTCCAAAACACTCTCCACATACTCTTCCTATGTACAGTGAAAGAGTGGGTAAGCTAAATGGTCAAAATCCCTGTTTGTAGAGGCTGGAACACATTTGTTGTTGGGGTTTCCAGCCCCCAGTTGCTGGAATGTTGCCAAGTATTCCATCAGTATCTGAAAGTCTAACATTATTTTTAGGTGGTACAAAGCAGGCAGGTAAAGTGCCATGTGTTCCTCTGCAGGAAATATCACCTTTGGCCTTATTTTACATTCCCAAAACCAAAATAATGCAGCAGTGGTTTAATGCTACTTTTTTGCAATTCAAATGTATCTAAAATGGTCTATAAACACTGCTGTGCGGTCCTAATTCATATTCTATCCCACACACTTTCTACCTCAGTCTCATGGCCCAACCTCGGTGTACAGTCATAATATCCAGAGTGCTTTAGTTTATTATATAATTTTTTTACATAATTGTGTAGCAGGACTTGAGAATGTGAAATGCCAAAGGGCTTTAGAGCTTAGAACAAATATCTGATAAATGTGTTTGTTAAAACATGAATTAATACTTGAAATATATTAAACTTATCTTAATATTAATTCACTAAACTGAGTATTTGAACAAGGCATGTACAGTATGTATTATCTTTTAAATTTAGTACAGTGTAGTGTAAACTGGTACAAGATATTGTTTTGCCGGTGATCTGTTTGTGTGTCAATGCCTGAATCACAAAAATGATAGATCAAAGAGCCTAAAACACAAACATACATCATTACATCTCCTAAAATGCCAGGATAAATCATTAAAATAACCTCAACTATGAATAATAAACACTAAATATACAAAATATACATTTATAAATCAATCTATGCCAAAATTCCTTTCTAAATCTGTTGAATTAATTTTAATTTTAATTAATCTGTTTCTAATTTTTAGTCCCTTTACCAGACTAGTTTCAGAGGCTTGGTGGATAAACTACACAGTGACCTACACATTAATAATTCAAGCAGAATAAAACCATGTAGCAACGTATGAAGCAGTAAAGAAACAGGGGAAGATGATTACAACGGGATTTGGTTAAGTGGTGATCCTGAATGCTGAGTGGTTGCAGCCCCTTTATTTAGGCACCTTGTATACTTAGGCCCTTTACAGTCTGTAGCAGATAAACATTTGATGCCACTTGTTTAAATTTAATCCCAGTTTGACAGGCATTGACTCAGCAAGATATATACTGTATGCTTGAAACATTTGAGGAAACTGAACAAGTTTAGGACAAAAAAATGGCCCAAAAATATCATCTGCAGCTGATGAACAGTATCTCAAACCCAGAGTCTAAGAAACAGGGAAAGGAAACAGCAAAGGCCTGAAAGAAGATCTGAGAGATGCCCTTCACTTCACCCATCTACTGTTTGCAGAAGCCTCACAGAAATGATCTCAATGGAAGTGTGGTTGTCAAATGCCATTCTTAAGGAAGGGAAACAGGGAGTAAACAATTCTCAATGTTGTCAGTATGTTCGAGGAGGTCAGGAGAGAGCTCCAGTGCTGAGTGTATATATCCATCTATAAAACATGGTGGAGGCTCTGTGATTGTTTTGGGGCTGACAGCCAGCGGTTTTGAAGATCTTGTCAAAACTTGTCAGATCTTGTCAGAATTATGAACATTGAGAAGCACCATTAGATTCTGATCCATGATCCATGAACCATGCAAAACCAACTGAAAAGCATTTTATTGACAAAGACAACAGGAGCAATATCAATCATTTATTGCCCTCCTCAAAGCCCACATGTCAACGTTACTGAGGCAGTATAAGATCAGGGAACTGAACAAAAGCAACCAATGTCCAAAGAAGAGTTTGGGACTCTAAAGCCTATTCCTAAAGCTATTCCTAAAGCTTGAATTATTGACTTAGTTTATTGCTTTAGACTTTATTTACATGTATGTTTACACTTGCAATAAATCACTGTCAGTTGTATTATTTTCCAAACAAAAGATAAAGAAACGAGGGGTGGATCAGGACTGTGCACAGTTCTATGATTGATATTTGAACAGAAACAGCAGTGAAAATAACCATCTCTTCCAAGAACAGATGACCTTGCTTACTCTGTGGACCTCTTTACATCACACTACTGTTTGTCCTGTTATAAATTAAAAACAAATCTGTCTGGATAAGTAAAGTCAAGTCAATTTTATTTCTACAGCACTTTTTACAACTGTTGTTGTCACAAAGCATCTTTACAGAATCCCCAATTGAGTAAGCTGAGGGCGAAAGAGGCAAGGAGAAACTCCCCCAAACATGAGGAAGAAACCATGGGAGAAACCAAGAGCCAAAAGGGGAACCCATCCTCCTTTGGTCGACCACGGAAATAAAATGGAAAGAAAGAGAGAAAAACACTGTATAGTGATAATTTCCAGTAAGCATGAGTTACAGCAAAAGGCAGTGATTTTCTGCTGCTTGTCTCAAGCAGGGTCATGCTGGAGTCCATCCTAGCTCACACAGGGCAAAGGACAGGGGACACACCCTGGACAGGTCGCCAGCCCATCGCAGGGAGGAGCGTGAGGGGGAAGGCCCCTTGCTCAAGGGAACCTCAGGGCAACCTATTGGGAAGGGGTTCGAACCCCCGAACATGTGGCCAACACCCTAACCGCTAGGCCACCGCTGCCCCTACAGTAAAAGTAAAAGGGTCCATTGGTGACTGTAACTGGAGGTTCATGGGCTAATGGTGGAAGCTCTGTTTGAGTGGGGGAAGCTTCATGGCAGCAGCTCCTGCAGAAGAGCCAGTCTGATATAGCTGATGTGAAGTTCAGGTCGGGCAAAAAATATGATAGTACTTTCACCGACTTGGTGTAATAGCTGGAATTCAGGAGACCCTCATGGAGATTGATGGGCTTGCTCTCCGGATTTAAAGAATGCAGTAATGTGACTCTGGCAAACTCGTATTACAACCTGGCTAAAAAGGACAGATCCAGGGGTCTTACAAACACTGAATAAAAAATTAAATCTTTAGTCTGGACTTAAATACTGAGAGTGTGTCTGAGTCCAAGACAGCCACTGGAAGACTGTTTCAGAGATGGGGGGGCTTTGAATGAAAAAGCTCTTCCCCCTGTTGTTGTTTTCAAAATTCTTGGACCTGTTAGAAAATCAGCACTTTGCAATTTAAGTGAGTATGAAGCTTATCTATAACTAGAGCTCAGAGAGATACTCAGGTGCAAGGTCATTTAGGGCTTGCAGTAAAGTAGCAGTTAGCAGTAAAATTTTATAGTTGATGCAGAATTTCACAGGAAGCCAGTGAAGTCTAAATATCGGGGTAATATGATCAAATTTTCTGGATATAGAAAAGACTCTAGCTGCTGAGTTTATGAAGGCTTTAACTTAAACATCCTGACAGCAGGGCATTACAATGAGCAGTGCATTCTTAGGCAGTAGTGGCCTAGTTGTTAGGGAGTTGGCCACAGCATCAGAAGAGTGTGGGCTGTTTGCATGGGTTAAATGCAGATGTCCACTGTGTGCTGTGACCTTGCAATGACAAGAATAGTCACTTTCATAATCTAGTCTTGAAGTGACAAATGCATGTATCAGTATTTCTGCATCATGCAATGTGAGTGCATTCCTAAGTTTAGCAATGTTTCTAAGGTGAGTGTAGATATTGTGTTGAAAAGAAATCTAGGATTATTTTTTGGACTCTATTAATATGGATAGGTAAGCAGAGTGTGTGAATGTAAAGGCCTTCTTATATTGTAAGAAACTCTCAGCCCAGGCAGAATGAAATGATTCTAATTTTGTCAGCCACACACCTTTCATCAAATTTTGAAACAAAAATACAAGTTAGATACAAAATGGACAAGCCTGCACTTTTCTATATTCAGCCAAAGCATTCAAGCAACTTCCCTTAGCAATGAATTATAGCACTGGCTTCACGTGGCCCCATCTCTGGTCCCAGCAGGTCCATGACGCATCGATGAAATCTCTGCTGGTGACCTGTGAACGACCTGAAAATGAATGACAGGTAGGGATGTAAAACAGCACCCGTCGCTCCATCTTTCCTAATTGCCGTTCTTTATAAGGGCTAAGTGGCGCTTCACCAAAAGAGGCAAATTAAATGTCACCACCCTTAATTTGCTACCTCTCACGATCACACATCGTGAGAGCTCTCAGAGTGTTGAAGCTGCCTGTGTTTTGATTACTGTCAATGCACCGGATATACTGATTTCTGGAGCTGAGAGAAATGACTGATGGTTTTAATTCAGCTGTGAGGGAGCTGATAGCATGAGGTTGAAAGGGGATGGAAGGTTTTAGGTGTTTATTTGGTCCACTGTAATGTCCATTCCAAAGTCTCTCTATCTGTCACTCCATCCATCCATCTATCTATCTATATTTTCATGTGCATGCATGCATGCATTTACAGGAAGCCTAAACAAACATAATTACATAAAGACACCCAAGTGTGCCCTGTTAGAATATGGATATATATATATATATATATATATATATGTGAGAATATAAGGACCTTTCCTCAATAGTCAGTTTTATCATAAAGGTAAGCATGTATTTTGGCCAAAGAAGTGGTGACAAACTGCAGTGATGATACCCTTGATGATCTTTAACAATTAATTTATAAATAACAAATGCTATAAATCAAAACAAACAATCTATCTGTCTCTCTGTCTGTCTGTCTGTCTGTCTGTCTGTCTTCTGGTTTATTACTAGTGATTCTGATTCTGTTTTGTTGTGTTTATAATATATATGGAAGTACATAGAAAAATAAATCTGGGTTGCCAGGAGTTTCCAGATGAGAATAGTTCTATAGTGTTCTTAATAAAAACTATAAATATCTGTAAATTTCCAAAGTTACATTTTCCATTCATCATATGAGCAACTCAACCTAACCAGGGTGACAGGGAGTGCTGAAACTCCTAGCACTTTTTGTGGAAAATCTAAAGAAATACCTTGGATAGCCTATAACAGCACATACACACACACAGACAAACATTAAACCTAGGGGGCAATTTAGCATCTCCAATCCACTGATTTGCATTCATTTAGGCAGAAATTGCAAATTCCACCCAGAAAAGGAGCCAGGCTGTCCCAGCTGGAAATGGAAGGACCTTACTCTAAGGATATGACGCTCAGGATATTACTCTATACATGTAATTACTCTGACTCCTGCACATATACATGGACAGCGGTGGCCTAGTGGTTAGGGAGTTGGCCCTAGATCGCAAGAATGTGGTTTGATTCCCTCACCAAAAGGTTGCCCTGAGGTACCCCAGAGCAAAACTTTCAAAAGCTGCCCCCTGTTGCACACGTTGGTGAAACACAGAGGTTGAATTTTGTTGTGCTGTGCTGCGTTTCCCAATAACAAGGGTTGTCACTTCCTTTTCATAAACTACCAGTATTTTGGAAATTATTTTGTAAGAAGTTAAGAGTAATGAGACTGAAGAGTTTAACCCATTTAATATTTGCATTCATTTTCAAATGTAGTCCCATCCATTTCTAGAGCTAACTGTCAAGGATCAAACAGCAAATGAATATCCCTCTCCCACAAACATATCCCTCCAATTAGCATCCATTCATTTGCACATCACATTTAGTGTTACTCTATTTCTTATGCACAGTGATCTTCCTCACATCCAGGAGCAACACTAGAGCCATTCAGATGTCAATGTAGCCTCAATTAATCTCATTTAATAATGAAACCCAGTAGACCTTCAGGCACCTAAGTAGACTTTATGTCAGACTTTATGCATAAAACCTATCTATCTATCTACCTATCTATCTATCTATCTATCTATCTATCTATCTATCTATCTATCTATCTATCTATCTATTTTGATGAATTTTTATATCTAGCACATATATCGCTTTGCTTCTCTATTTATCCATCTATTCAATTATGTTTTGATGGATTTTCATAATCATTGAGTTGTCTGACACATACACACACACACACACACACGCTCTGGCGTTTGCGGCGCAGCTCATCTTTTGTTTTTTGTGCAGTGTGTGNCTTCTGGTTTATTACTAGTGATTCTGATTCTGTTTTGTTGTGTTTATAATATATATGGAAGTACATAGAAAAATAAATCTGGGTTGCCAGGAGTTTCCAGATGAGAATAGTTCTATAGTGTTCTTAATAAAAACTATAAATATCTGTAAATTTCCAAAGTTACATTTTCCATTCATCATATGAGCAACTCAACCTAACCAGGGTGACATGGAGTGCTGAAACTCCTAGCACTTTTTGTGGAAAATCTAAAGAAATACCTTGGATAGCCTATAACAGCACATACACACACACAGACAAACATTAAACCTAGGGGGCAATTTAGCATCTCCAATCCACTGATTTGCATTCATTTAGGCAGAAATTGCAAATTCCACCCAGAAAAGGAGCCAGGCTGTCCCAGCTGGAAATGGAAGGACCTTACTCTAAGGATATGACGCTCAGGATATTACTCTATACATGTAATTACTCTGACTCCTGCACATATACATGGACAGCGGTGGTCTAGTGGTTAGGGAGTTGGCCCTAGATCGCAAGAATGTGGTTTGATTCCCTCACCAAAAGGTTGCCCTGAGGTACCCCAGAGCAAAACTTTCAAAAGCTGCCCCCTGTTGCACACGTTGGTGAAACACAGAGGTTGAATTTTGTTGTGCTGTGCTGCGTTTCCCAATAACAAGGGTTGTCACTTCCTTTTCATAAACTACCAGTATTTTGGAAATTATTTTGTAAGAAGTTAAGAGTAATGAGACTGAAGAGTTTAACCCATTTAATATTTGCATTCATTTTCAAATGTAGTCCCATCCATTTCTAGAGCTAACTGTCAAGGATCAAACAGCAAATGAATATCCCTCTCCCACAAACATATCCCTCCAATTAGCATCCATTCATTTGCACATCACATTTAGTGTTACTCTATTTCTTATGCACAGTGATCTTCCTCACATCCAGGAGCAACACTAGAGCCATTCAGATGTCAATGTAGCCTCAATTAATCTCATTTAATAATGAAACCCAGTAGACCTTCAGGCACCTAAGTAGACTTTATGTCAGACTTTATGCATAAAACCTATCTATCTATCTACCTATCTATCTATCTATCTATCTATCTATCTATCTATCTATCTATCTA
>JABMDN010000780.1:0-21579 GCA_017165825.1 Hepsetus odoe | reverse complement strand
GTAACTGGTCTCTTTCTACAGTCAGATTGGTGTAACTGGTCTGTAACCGGTCTCTCTCTGTGATCAGGTTGGTGTAGTTGAGCAGTAATTGGTCTCCTTCTGTAGTGAACTTGATTGACACTATGATAGTAACCAGCACTGTGACCGTAACCAGCAGGACAAGACACAGGACTCCCAGAAACACTGCAGTCAGCCTGTAGGATCCTGAAAATAAATATTACAAGGTGCAGTCAGGATAGTATTTTAGTATTTTTATAATAATGATGTATTCAGAATATGCTGTAAAAGTATTTAGTCAGCGAGGACACGCTTGAGGCCTAACTCTACGTCTTCATCTAGCACATTTATATGAACAAGCCATGTTTCTCGTCGTGCCACCGGAGCTTTTTTCCCTCACGGCCTGTAAATGGAAATTATCCAACAGATTTCCCCATTTTCTCTGTCAGTTCTCTTTAATCAGACCTGGTGTTGATCAGTCAGACTCTGACTGACAGTCTCGGTCAGTCTTCTTGTGCTCGTTGACGGCTACTAACATTGAGGCAAACTGTTCTGTTCTGGCAGGACTTTATAGGGTGATATCTGTCCCTTATGCCCTTTAAAGTACTTCCTGATTGAGAGCTTACTCACCCTGAGAACAGATCTGTTGGGTCGGGATTAGATATTCATTCTGTAAAACAGCACAATGCAATAGACCCTCTGGTTCTGATGGCTTACACTATATGACAAACAGTAAGTGAACGATCCTCTGTGGTTTCTAACTTACCTGCTACCAACGGGTGTTTAAAACCAAGAACATTGGTACAACCTCCAGAATAAACAGAAACACCAGAGAGGGTCAAAGTGAAGAGTCCAATGATTCAAACACTGTCATAAGAACTCTTACTGCAGCTCAGAGAAATGTCTGTAGTGTTACATCTGTCCTGCTCGGGATGTTAATATAAAATTGGGGCATTGGGTCAGAGGCAACAATGGCTCAGACATAAAGAATTAACAATACAAACCCACAAACTCAGAATCCAGCAGGTAGTTCAACATGTGGGCTGGACTCGTTTAAAAACGCTGTTTTGGTTTCTGTAAGATGCTGGGGCAAATACAAGAGCTTCCAGTGTGGAAAGCAGAGAAATACCCTGGAGAGGTTGCCAGTTCCTCACAGGCCTGGATTACATGAATGAGTAAACAACCCCAATAAAACTTACACTTACCTCCACTCCTTATATTCTTCTCTGAATTTGTACCAGAATCTTCTTTGTTGCAGCTGCTCTCCATGTTGTTCTCATTCATGTAAATGTCTTCATATGAATTTTCACTGTCGTCTGAATCCGATCTGTTATCTCCAGTTATTCCTTTATTAGCATATATATTCTCCTTCATCTCCATTCTGATCTGATACGTGTCACATCACCCAACTCTTAAAGTGACTGAAGCTCTAGAAGTGTCTGACAGCTTTATACTATTTATGGGAGGAAGTTACTGCAGACGTTTTAAAAATAAACCCTTTAATAAACATCCAAAACCGCATTGCAGAGATAGTTAGATACTAATGCTGGCCAGAGATACAACACTGAACTCATCTGAGATGTGTGAGGAACATGATGTGTGAAGAAGTTTCTTGAAGCAGAAGTTGAAAAGGATGCTTCTTTTGGCAGAGCTGACACACACACACACACACACACACACACACACACACACACACACACACACACACACACACACACGCACACAAACGTCACACACACAAACATACACTCACACCCTCTGTTCCTCATGCTCACTGAAAGTTCTGTCATTTCCAGCAGTGAAAGGCTGTTAATGATGGTCTGGGGGAAGAAACTGCTCCTGTGTCAGGATGTTTTACTATAGCGCCTGCTGGAGGGGAGGAGTTTAAAATGGTTGTGTCCAGAGTGTGAAGAATCCATGATGAATTGCTCTGCCTTATTCCTGGTCCTGGAATGCTACAGTTTCAGGAGAGTGGGCAGGGGGACACTAATGATTTTTCTGCTGAACTCACTGTTTGAAGTACCATGGTACCAAGAAAGGGTTCTTCACAGTTTGACAAATAAATCAGCATCACCATTTGACATGAAACATGTAACTGTAGCATGTTTTATTGTCTAGTTGTATTTATCGTGAAAATAGTAAGATTTACAGACCTCAGGTTTTCAATCAACTGTTATAGTTTATCACAACATATAGGAGCTCAAACAAGATCTATCTTTCAGCAAAAGATTTCAGATATTCAGCAGCATGTCATGCAATAACTGCTATGTGCAATTAATGGTATGTCGATTGTATAATGATACAGTTTTGAATCCAGACACCAGTAAACAGAAAGAGGGAGCAGGGAGACCAGAGAGTAAAAGTTTGCACAAGTTTACACAAAGTTTGCTGCCTCAGTTCTTCTGATGGTAAACGTATCCAGAATGTATTGACGAGTGATCTGATGAATTGCAGTTATTTGCAAAGTCCTTCATTGCCATGAAAATGAACTCAATCCCAAATTGTTGTGCATTTCAGACACAAAAGCACCCGACATCACTTCAGTGATCCTCTCATTAACACAGGTGAGAGTGTTGAGGAGCACAAGGCTGGAGATCACTCTGTCCTGCTGATTGAGTTAGAATAGCAGACTGGATGCATTAAAAGGAGGGCGGAGCTTGAAATCATTGTTCTTCTTCTGTTACCCATGGTTACCTGCAGGGAAACATGTGCAGTCATCCTTGCTTTACACAAAAAGTTTTCTTTTTTCCAGAGGTAAGAATATTTCTGCCACTAAGATTGCACCTAATCAACCCTTTATTGGATCATCAAGAACTCCAAGAGAGAGGTTCAGTCATTGTGAAGCAGGCAGGTGTGACTGAATCTGCACATACAGGGAGGTGAAGACTTTTGGAGGATGGCCTGGTGTCAAGAAAGCCATCAAAGTATCCACTTCACTCCAAGAAAACATCACAGACAGACTGATGTTCTGCAGTAATAAGGTACAGGGATCGGACTGCTGAGGAGGGTTAAAGACCTTTTCTGTGATGATTCCCCTTTCCGATTGTTCGGGGCATCCAGAAAAAAGACTGTCCAAAGAAGAAAAGGTGTGAGCTATCATCACTCCTGTGTCATGCCAGCAGTAAAGCATCCTGAGACCATTCGTAGGTGAGGTTGCTCCTCACCCAAGGGAGTGAGCTCAATCAACACAGCCATGAATAAAGAATGGCATCAAAAACATCCTCCGAGAGCAACGTCTCCCAAACATCCAAGATCAGTCTGGTGAAGAACAATGCCTTTTCCAGCAGGATGGAGCACCGAGCCATGAGGAAGAAGTGATAATTAAGTGGATCTTTAAAGATATTTTGGGTCCATGGCCAGGTAACTCCCCAGACCTTAATCTCATGATTCATCAGTCAGGATGGAGTGTGTGAACAGGAGTGTTATGTTCATACACACATTCTGTGTCTAGCAGAAAGTATACAATGGACCTTATTTAAATCAACTACCTCTCAAAGAAAGTCTAGGTTTTAAATTGACAATGAACAATGGACAAATGAAAAAAAAAAAAAAAAAACAACACTTTGTTATTAAAGTGTGATAAAGTGTAATAATGTAATTTTTGGGTTAAATCTAGATAAAATCATTATTTAATACAGTTCTGACATGCTGATGTTTAGAAGGCCTTTGGCTCTCAAAACCATAAAGGCATATAGAAAAAGTGTAAACGTATACTGTATATTTTTCTTTGAGTCTCCTGGAACATCCATGTTGTCCCGTTCACAGAGGGAGCGTCATCTGAAAAATATGCAGTTTTGAAAATCAAGATAAATTGTACAGAATGATCATTCAGTCGTACTATGACAGACGGTACATCAGGTGTGATGGCCAAATGACATACAATAGTACCTAAATAAGGCCCAGAACCATTATTACTCCAACATAGATTTCCCTTGGGTGTGTACGCTAACTTTATGGGTGTATCGGGTTTAGTTATCGGGGCAGCGGTGGCCTAGTGGTTAGGGCGTTGGCCACATGGTCGGAGGATCAGGGGTTCAAACCCCTTTCCAATGGGTTGCCCTGAGGTACCCTTGAGCAAGGTGCCGTCCCCGTCCCACTCCTCCCTGCGATGGGCTGGCGACCTGTCCAGGGTGCGTCCCCCGTACTCGCCCTGTGTGTGCCGGGTTGGACACCGGCATCCCCCCACGACCCCGTTTGGGACAAGTGGCAGATAATGGATGGATGGTTTAGTTATTGGTCTTACGTGGTGATTAGCAGTTATGACTCTCATTACCCAAATCCTCTCGTTTCAGAAAGGGCAGGTGCCGTCGTGATCAGTGATGGCGAGGGGAACTGCAATTTGTGGGAATATTTCCGCACCATGTGGAATTCGGCCACAGATCCAACAATCTGACTTGTTAAACACTTCTGCAAAACCATGCGCTGCAGCTATGAAGGTGTTTCCCCTTAAACCGTCATTGTGACTGACCATGAGGGCAACCTGTAAACACAAACACAAGAGAAGGTTAAACATCATGGTTTTCTTCATACACATACAGAGCTGTGTATTTATGTGTTTTTCTCTATTTTTTTACAGTCTTCTGGCTGGTTGAAGTTTTATCCACTTCGTTGCCCAGCAGCGGAGGCTACTAAGGGAGAGGTTACTAGCACTTCACCTTAGAGCATTCCTCTATATCAGGAACAAAGTCTTCAGTCCTGAAGACTGAGGACGATGAGGGCAATGGCATATTCGATGCCCATCATTCGACAAATTTCTTGGCAAACTGCAACTGTGAAGTGTGTCCCTTGATCTGAGTCAATGTGGCAGAGCAGGCCCCATCTTGGTATGAAATCCTTCACCAAGGTTTTCGCTGTGTGCAGCCGTTGCTTTTTGGCATGGTGATGCTTCCACCCATCTTGAAAACTTGTCCACAATGACCAACCCGTCTGAATATCCATGACTTATAGGTAAGGTGATGTAATCAACTTGCAGATGCAGAAAGGGTCCTGGCGGTGCAGGAACCGTCAACGTTGGGATTGGAGTTCCGGGTCCTGTGTTGTTTTTCTGACAGGTCATGCATTGTCCAACAACTTGTTGTGCCTGAGCACGAAACTGAGGACTCCACCAGTGTTGGTTGAACTGATGAATCATTTTTTCAAGACCAATGTGTCCAACAAAATGGATTTGCTGTGTGAGATATGGAACTAGTGATGCTGGAGCCACTATCCTCTGTGAATCTCCAGATCTCCAAACATCGTCTTGATGAAGTTTTGCGCCCTTTTCCATCCAAGTCCATCGTTCTTCAGCTGGGCTGTTGTGTTGCATGTCTTTGATGTCTTCCATGTGTTTGTGGAGTGCTCTGACACTTGCTTCGGCCTTCACGCTGGATTCACCTTTCTCTGCAGTGATTTTTGCAGACTCATCAGCAAGAGCATTTCCTCTATTTTCCATTGTATCAGTTTTGGTGTGTGCTTTGCACTTCATGATTGACACTTCTTTTGGGAGTTGAACCGCGTGTAACAGTTCTTCCACAAGTTCTCCATTTTTCACTGGAGTTTCTGCTGCTGTTAGGAGCTGCCATTGCTGACTCGGGGTCAGTTTGCGGAATCTCTTAATTTGATCAAATAGATTACCCTCTCCAGTGTCATCATTGCTTTTTGATTGCCGTGATCACCTTGTGGTTTGTCATTCGCTTGATTCGGATCCTTCCGAAACCAACACTGTTTTGCCCAATGCCCATTCTTTGCACATATGAAGCAGGGTGTTGTCTTCTTATAAGCTTTGTTGGATTTTCTGGCCAATTGAGCCATTCGGACTTTCACTGCGAGGTCGGCTTCCATGCTTCCAGCTGTCTCAACAATTTGTGAGATACTTCTTCCTGCGTCCTTCTCACAACCCGGGTACGTGACTTTCAAGAGCCTGGACAATTCTACGTTTAGTCCATCAACAAAGGTTGTCTTTAACGGGGTGCTATTTGCCTGGTCATAATTGTCTTCTGTGATGTTAGGAAACCCAGAATAATCAAGCCAAGCTTGTTTGAAACGTTCAGCATATTCATAAATGCTTTCTTTCGGCTTCTGTTGGCAAGCAGTAATCTGAGACCAATTTGTTCGTTCTGGATTTAACTCATCAAGCCATTCTTTTATGGCCTCCCATCCCTCTTTCAGATTTTGTTTATCATCACCCAAAGCCAGGTGGAGTCTTTCTGTCAGTGTCTCCACCCGTGAGCGAGAAACCATTGCAGATAGGATCTGAAGTGCATCTTTTGGATGGAGCTTATAGATGTTTCTAAGACGGCACAATTCTCTCCAGGTCTTTCTTGATCCATCCTTGGGATGAGGAGTTTCCTTAGACCATTTGTCAATTTTTTCAGGTTCCGCTGGAACATGGGACACCAAAGTTTTGTTGGTTATATCACCATCCTCTTCCTTAACCTTACCTCTTCTTTCCCTAATGGGAGCAAGGCGGGCAGGGACATGATCAGTGTCACTTTCGCTTTCGCTCTTGCTTTCATTCGCTCTGCGAATTTTTCCACGTTTTTTCTTTGCAGAAGGTTTTCCACACGAAGTGTGTTTCAGTGGCGCGTCGTTGGATGATGCACTGGTTGATGAGCCCTGTTTCTCACTCTCATCTCTCCCTGTAACTTTCTCTTCCTCCAACAAACCCCGCTGTTCCCTCTCCAATGCTTTGAGATCAGGATACAGTTTGTTTGCTGATAGAAGCTGAGGGACGGGGGGAGGGTGAGCGGGCATCACAGGCATTAAGGGAGGGCGCCCGAGCTTCGGGGCCCAACCATCATTGAGAGGTGGGAAGGAAGATGCTCCGCCCCCCTGGGGTCGTTCCTGCATACCAGGCTGCTCGGCATTTGCTCTGTTTGCACCCGATAGCAAAGCATCTCTTTCCGCTTCTACTCTTTCCAACTTCCCCACTAATCTGTTTATCTCTGCATCTTTTTTCAGAACCTCAGCGTTCTGTAGTTGGACCTCAGCATCCTTTCTCAGAACGTCAGTGTTCTTTCTCCGTATTTTTTCGACCAAAGCAGTCAATCTGGACTGAGTGGCCCTTGACTCTCTATCAACTTCAGTTTTTCGCATCATCTCACTCCTGCGTCTGAGCTGACCCAGCACAACAAGTGCCCATTTCAACTTCTTCTCACTCTTCTTCATAAGCTGAGTTTTACCCCAAGCCTTACGAATCACATCCAAAGACCAGATACCTCTGACATCAGCATTAACCGCATACTTTTCAACAATTTTCTGTTCAATCTCTTTCAGGTTCAACGAGCCTTTTATATACACGTTGAGACTACTGATCATGTGATCCTCATCAACGTCCGGCACCACCACATCAGTATTTGTTGATTTTTTCTTTCCCCACATTATGACAGATTCACAAAGTTTACGTTACTTATTACAAAATTGTTTGAATCTTCGAATCTTCACCACAGACTCCTTTCTAGATTGAGCTTGCAGAGGAGGGAGTATGCTTTTTACACACAGCAGTTATCCTCAACCCAGCAGCAGATTAAGACAGTAGGAGGCCTTACCTCTGTCAAAGTGTCAGCACTTCTGTTCCTGCCTGACTCTTGGTCAACCGTGTTGCTTTTTTCCCGTCCGTTCCTCAAGTCAATCCTGTCCGTCGTGACGCCAACTGTTGGATTCTCCGATTGAGAACCGAGGTTCGAGGAGTCAGTGATGAGGCGAAGAGGTTTTAAGCTATATCCAAGTTTATTAACAGAAGTTCTTGCAAGATGTCAAAAGACTGGTCAGTGTTCCTCTCTCTGTTGAATCCTTTCTCTCTCTAACTTGCACAGTTCAGAGTGTGCCTTTTTATCTGTCTTCAGGAGCTCCAAGGCCTCCGGTGGAGACACCTAATCTAAGACTATGACCTTGTTTGGGTGTTTTTAACGGGCAAAGAAAGCGTTACTCAGAAGAGAACAGAGAACAGAATATATGCGTATATATAAAATAAGTAAGTAAGTAAAATCAAGCTACAATCCGTCAAATTTATCTAAGAGGTTATGCGGGTCTAGATATGACTGCAGTTTTCTTGCAACTAATTTTTCTAGAATCTTAGAGAGAAACAGGACATTAGAGATGGCCTATAATTACTTGGTGAGCGAGGGTCCAAGTTAGGTTTTTAAAGCTGTGGTCTAACCACTGCTGTTTTAAACTGATTGGGGACCTGAGTTCAAGGATGCATTCATGATATCAAGTATAGGTGTTGATAGTACTCCTAACTGCTGTTGATGATGGAGGAGAGGTACCGAGAGGGAGCAGTATTAAGGGCAGATCGATATTTTAGCATGTGATCAACATATAGCTGAGAGGGCACCATGAGACCTGATTTCTTATACAGCCGTTCAAGTCGCCTCCCAACAGCTTTCATGGACCTCAGTTCAGGGGTGAACCACGGGGAGGAGTGAGAGGAAGGTACAGCCCTGATTCTGGAGCAAACTTCTCTAAAACAGCAGAAATGGAGCGGTTGTATAAATTCAGAATGGCATCAGGACAGGAGAGGTTTAAGAAGTTTGAAAGAGGAGATGTAAGCAGGTCAGAGGTGAACCCTTGAATGTCAACAGATTTCAAATTTCTGTATGAAATTAAAGATTTTTTACATAGATTATCTAAGGTTAGTTCGAAAGCAAATTCGATACAATAGTGATCAGAAATACCAACAGAAGAACAGTTTACAGAAGCATTTTTAAGTCCAGATGAACAAATAAGGTCCAGTATGTGCCCACGTGTATGTGTGGGGAAGTTCACCTGCTGAGTGAGATGAAAACATTCAAGAAGGGCTAAAAATTCTGAAGTAGCTGGAGAGACGGTGTCTGTATGAATGTTAAAGTCACCGAGCAGGATGATGTTTTCAGACAGGGCACAGGTAAGTGTGAGAAGTTCACTGAGGTCCGAGAAGAACGGAGAAAGAGATGTAGAAGGTGGTCAATATATTAAAATTACAACAAGTGGTTTAGTACTGACAGTTCTGAACACAAGATATTCAAAAGACGAGATATCATGGAAGTTCAGAACTTTAACTTGCACCCCATCCTGAACGACAGCAGCCAGTCCTCCACCTCCACCTGCCCTTTTCACAGGGCTTACACATGTAGCTGTAGCCTGCCGGAGGAGCTTGTTCAGTTCCAGAAGGCCATTACTGGGTTGCCATGTTTCAGTCAGTAAAAGCATGTCCAGTTTTTTTATCCAATATCAGCTCTCTAAGTATGAGAGCTTTGTCAGTCAGAGAGCGGATGTTTAAGAGAGCTAAACTTGTGCTTGTAATCACAGGATGAAGTTCAGAGTCAGGGTGGTTGGTGTCCATGTTGAGAGTTCTCCGATGATTAGTGTTGACTCCACAGTTTGATGCAGTAGAGAGCGAGTGGAGACGGTCAGGCCGGGAGGACCAGATTGAAGGGATTGCAGTAGAAGTATGATGAATGAAGTGGTGAATTCTGGAGGCACGGTGAACATAACGGGGATGGCGGGTGATTCCGAGCACTTGGCAGAGGCCGTATGAGCTCGAGTCCAAGTGGGCCAGATCGTTCCAGTCCCGGAGCTGAGACGGCGTGTATTCAAACCCCATGATTAACCAGCCAGACACCAAACATCCGGAGCAAAACGCCTGGCTGATCAGATCTGTAACGACCCGAACACTGAACCACACACTTCACTGTTCACGTTAGCCAGAACCCCGCAACCCTCACCAACCAGTAGTGTTGAGACGGCCGTTTAGTAGCGTTAAGAAGGAAGACCGGCCGTAAAGAACTGGATGGACAGAGAAGGAGAGAGTGGAGACTCCCTCACCAGCTCTGAGCAGGTGCAGGGTGAGCAGGGAGAGGACTCGCAGAACAGGGGTGAGACAGGGACGTGGGTCTGGGTCGCTACTCGGTACACGGAGTTTACACACGATGTCCGGATAGTCCACAGAAAGGCTGACGCTGGAGCAAATCCAAGCAGTAGTGCGGGAAAAGTTGGTGCAGTGTTCAAACGCTGAGCAAAGTCAGATGGAAATCACCATAGCAACTCACTAACACAGAATGAGAGATATTGGGATACAGGGCCGAGTAAAGAGATTAAAAATGTTTGATCCAAGATGGCGGCACGGTAACACGCAGCGGCCGCTCCGGGGTCCAAACTTTGGTGCTAAAGTCTGTAAAAAGTCTTTCATCCGACTACTTTTCACCATAAGACTTGCACATGAGCGTCACATCCGTGAATGCTCTTAAATTTAACAGCCAAACACTGCTGGAGCTCAGGAATCAGCCGGGATTCAGTCTTCCAGCAACTCTCCGAACGACGCTACGGGAGCTCGGCGTGCTGAGAAGACCAGGCCTTCAGTCCCCGAGATCGCCTGCTGAACCTGGCCGACTGAGAGGACATAGGAAGCGGTGCGAGAGGAAACAGAAACGCGGCAAGCTTGCTGGGGTCCGGGCTCAGCTCAAGGCTAACGCTAGCCGACCGGCTATCCCGTCTGCCTCCTCGCCAATGTCCGCTCCCTGGATAATAAACTGGACTGTATACGACTCCAGCTGAACACCCAGAGTGAGTACAGCGACTGCTGTGTTTTTGTTTTTACGGAGACATGGCTCAGCGACAGCGTTCCGGACACTGCCATCCAACTCGCCGGACTCTCCGCGTTTCGTGCGGACAGAAACTCCGCTCTGTCTGGGAAGACTCGCGGAGGGGGGCTATGTGTTTACGTAAACACACAATGGTGTACAAACGCTGTGCTGGTCTCAGTACACTGCACAACACTGCTGGAGGTGATAACAGTCAGGTGCAGACCGTTTTATTTGCCCAGGGAGTTCTCTACAGTGTATATTACGGCGGTCTACATTCCACCCAGTGCTAGCGCTAACAGCGCTAATGCTAAAAGCGTGCTGGCTGAACTTTATGGAATTATCAGCGGACTCCAAAGCTATCACCCAGACGGATTGTTTATTGTTGCCGGAGATTTCAACCATGCAAATCTCAAGTCAGTTCTCCCCAAATTCCATCAACATGTGAACTTTGCAACGAGGGGGGAAAACACGCTGGACTGTGTTTACACAAACATGGCCGGCGCATACAGAGCGGAGCCCCGCCCCCTCCTCGGACACTCAGGCCACATCTCTGTGCTGCTGATCCCAGCGTACAGACCCATCGTCAGGCGCGTGAGATCCACCCTGATGCAAGTAAAGACCTGGCCCACAGGAGCCATCTCTGCTCTTCAGGACTGTTTCGAACGCACCGACTGGGACATGTTTAGGGAGGCTGCAACCTACGGTGACTCCATCGACCTGGAGGAGTACACAGCTTCAGTGACTGGCTACATCAGCAAGTGCATTGAGGATGTTACTGTCTCCAAGTTCATCACATCACGACCCAACCAGAAGCCATGGATGACCGCGGAGCTGAGCAGACTCCTGAGAACCCGGGACAAGGCCTTCAAGTCAGGGGATGAGGGCCATCGGAGCGGCGAAGCGAGCTCACGCAGAGAGAATCCATGGTCACTTCAAGAACACTGGTGACACGTGGCGCATGTGGCAGGGCATCCAGGCCCTCACCAACTACAGGACATCTCCACCTGCATGTGACGGTGACCCCACCCTTCCAGATGCGCTGAACCACTTCTACGCACGGTTTGATGCAGTGAACGACACACGTATGAGGAAGACCACCCCTCCTCCAAACGACCAGATTCTCTGTCTGGGTCCAGTGAGGAGGTGGAGACGTAGTAGTGGAGACGAGGCAGCCTACAGAGAGGAGATACAAGAGCTGACGGACTGGTGCAGAACCAACAACCTGTCTCTGAACGTCGACAAGACTAAAGAGATGGTTGTTGACTTCAGGAGATCACGTCGGGACCACACTCCACTTATCATCAACACTTCACCTGTGGAGATGGTCCAGAGCACCAAGTTTCTTGGTGTTCACATCACTGACAACCTCACGTGGTCCCTCAACACCAACTCCATCACAAAGAAAGCCCAGCAGCGCCTCTACTTCCTGCGCAGACTGAGGAAAGCCCATCTCCCACCTTCCATCCTCACCATCTTCTACAGAGGAACCATTGAGAGCATCCTGAGCAGCTGCATTACTGCCTGGTACGGGAACTGCAATGTCCTAGACCGCAAGTCCCTACAACGGGTAGTGAGAACAGCTGAGAAGATCATCGGAATCTCTCTGCCCTCTGTACAAGACATTTTCACCACTCGCTGCATCCGCAAAGCAACCAGCATTGTGGATGATCCCTCCCACCCTTCCCACACTCTCTTCTCCCTCCTGCCATCCGGGAAAAGGTTCCGCAGCATACGGGCCTCCACTTCCAGGATGGGAAATAGTTTCTTCCCCCTGGCCATCAGACTCTTGAACTCTGAATCCACCAATATCTTGAACTCTTAAACCCAGTCCACTTTTCATCCCGCATTTATTTATTTATGTCATGTTGCACTCTTGCACTTTAAATTCAGTAACGCTGCTCCACCACACTGCTACACATAATCTACCTGGGCTGCTTTGTTTCACAACACTGCAGCCCTCCACGGATGAATGTACTGTCTGTCGTGCCGTCTGTTGTTGTCTGTATTGTCTTGCACTTGTTGCCCCGTGTTGTGTCTTATGTTGTCTTGTGTCTTGTCTTGTGTCTTGTCTTTTGTTTAGCACCAGGGTCCTGGAGGAACGTTATTTCGTTTCACTGTGTACTGTGTATATGGCTGAAATGACAATAAAATCCTACTTGACTTGACTTAAACAAACAAAAAATTCAAAAGGAAAGCGGCAGCCAGACGCATGCAGCAGTACTCCCACCGGAACCGGAGTTGTGGAATAGTCAGTCAGTCATTTTCTTCCGCTTGTCCCAAGTGGGGTTGCAGGGGGAGAGGGGGGGGGGGGTGCTGGAGTCCATCCCAGCTCACACAGGGCGAAGGACGGGGGACACACCCTGGACAGGTCGCCAGCCCATCGCAGGGAGGAGCGGGACTGGGACAGCACCTTGCTCAAGGGTACCTATTGGGAAGGGGTTTGAACCCCCGATCCTTCATTCATGCAGCCAACACCCGAACCACTAGGACACCCCTGTCCCAGCTGTGGAATAATAAATAAGGAATCCTAGGTTGAGTTGTGGAATACAGAACTATATATATACACATATTTACAGGGCAATTAACAAGAAAGAACAATATGAAAAGAATGTGAAAACGGAAAGATAACCTTGTACATAGAGAGAATATAAAAGTAATTATAGTGATGTAGACTAGGTTTATCACTCTGATGCCTGCAAAAGGGCACTCCTGGATGATGGAATGTAGCTTGATTTATCTTACTTACTTATTTTATATATACGCATATATTCTCTATTTTTCTCTTTTCTCTGTTCTCTTCTGAGTAACGCTTTCTTTGCACGTTAAAAACACCCAAACAAGGTCATAGTCTTAGATTAGGTGTCTCCACCGGAGGCCTTGGAGCTCCCGGAGACAGATAAAAAGGCACACTCTGAACTGCAAGTTAGAGAGAGAAAGGATTCAATATAGAGAGGAACACTGACCAGTCTTTTGAACATCTTGCAAGAACTATGTTACTCATCTGTTAATAAACTTGGATATAGCTTAAAACCTCTTTGCCTCATCACTGACTCCTCGAACCTCGGTTCTCAATTGGAGAATCCAACAGTTGGCGTCACGAACAGCATTGACTTGAGGAACAGACGGGAAAAAAGCAATACGATTGACCAAGAGTCAGGCAGGAACAGAAGTGCTGACACTTTGACAGAGGTAAGGCCTCCTACTGTCTTAATCTGCTGCTGGGTTGAGGATAACTGCTGCTGTGTGTAAAAAGCATACTCCCTCCTCTGCAAGCTCAATCTAGAAAGGAGTCTGTTGGTGAAGATTCGAAGATTCAAACAATTTTGTAATATCCATCCATTCTCCTCCGCTTATCCGAGGTCGGGTCGCGGGGGCAGCAGCTTCAGCAGGGATGCCCAGACTTCCCGCTCTCCGGCCACTTCTTCCAGCTCCTCCGGGCGGATCCCAAGGCGTTCCCAGGCCAGCCGAAAGACATAGTCTCTCCAGCGTGTCCTGGGTCTTCCCTGGGGTCTCTTTCCGGTGGGACGTGCCCGGAACACCTCACCAGGGAGCTGCCACCGAGGAGCTTTTTGACCACCTCGGCAACCTCAGCCCCAGAGATGGAAGAGTCCACCTCTATGTCCCCAGGCTCTGCTTCCTCATCAGAAGGCATGTTGGTGGAATTAAGGAGGTCTTCGAAGTATTCCCCCCACCGACTCACAACGTCCCGAGTCGAGGTCAGCAGCACACCATCCCCACTATACACTGTGTTGACCGTGCACTGCTTTCCCCTTCTGAGACGCCGGATGGTGGACCAGAATCTCCTCAAAGCCGTCTGGAAGTCTTTCTCCATGGCCTCACCAAACTCCTCCCACGCCCGAGTTTTTGCCTCAGCAACCACCAAAGCTGCATTCCGCTTGGCCTACCGTTATCTATCAGCTGCCTCCAGAGCCCCACTGGCCAAAAAGGCCCGGTAGGACTCCTTCTTCAGCTTGATGGCCTCCCTCACCCCCGGTGTCCACCAACGGGTTCTCGGGTTGCCACCGCGACAGGCACCGACCACCTTACAGCCACAGCTCCGGTCAGCCGCCTCAACAATGGAGGCACGGAACATAGCCCATTCGGACTCAATGTCCCCCACCTCCCCCAGGACGTGGTTAAAGCTTTGCCGGAGGTGGGAGTTGAAGCTCGTCCTGACAGGGGATTCTGCCAGACGTTCCCAGCAGACCCTCACAATACGTTTGGGTCTACCAGGCCTGACCAGCATCCTCCCCCACCAATGAAGCCAACTCACCACCAGGTGATGATCAGTTGACAGCTCCGCCCCCTCTCTTCACCCGAGTGTCCAAGACATGTGGCCGCAAGTCCGATGACACGACTACAAAGTCGATCATCGAGCTGCGACCTAGGGTGTTCTGGTGCCAGGTGCACATGTGGACATCCTTATGCCTGAACATGGTGTTCGTTATGGACAATCCGTGACGAGCACAAAAGTCCAATAACAAAACACCACTCTGGATCAGATCAGGGGGGCCATTCATCCCAATCACGCCCTTCCAGGTCTCACTGTCATTGCCAACGTGAGCATTGAAGTCCCCCAGCAGAACGATGGAGTCCCCAGCAGGGACGCTCTTAAGCACCCCTTCCAGAGACCCCAGAAAGGGTGGGTAGTCCAGACTGCTTTTTGGCGCATAAGCGCAAACAATACTAAGGACCCGTCCCCCAACCCGAAGGCGGAGGGAGGCCACCCTCTCATCCACCGGGGTAAACCCCAATGTACAGGCCCCGAGCCGGGGGGCAATAAGTATGCCCACACCTGCTCGGCGCCTCTCACCGGTGGCAACTCCAGAGTAGAAGAGAGTCCAGCCCCTCTCAAGGAGACTGGTTCCAGAGTCCAAGCTGTGCGTCGAGGTGAGTCCAACTATATCTAGCTGGAACTTCTCAACCTCGAGCAGTAGCTCAGGCTCCTTCCCCACCAGAGAGGTGACGTTCCACGTCCCTAGAGCCAGCTTCTGCAGCCGAGGATCAGATCGCTAAGGCTCCCATCTTTGGCCACCGCCCAGCTCACACTGCACCCGACCTCTTTGGCCCCTCCTACAGGTGGTGAGCCCAGTGGAAGGGGGACCCACGTTGCCTCTTCGGGCTGTGCCCGGCCGGGCCCCATGGGTGAAGGCCCGACCACCAGGCGCTCGCCATCGGGCCCCACCTCCAGGCCTGGCTCCAGAGGGAGGCCCCGGTGACCCACGTCCGGGCGAGGGAAAGCGTTGTCCAAAAATCTTTCTCATCATAAGAGGTCTGAACCGCTCTTTGTCTCTTCCCTCACCTAGGACCTGTTTGCCTTGGGTGCCCCTACCAGGGGCATAAAGCCCCCGACAACATAGCTCCCAGGATCATTGGGACACGCAAACCCCTCCACCACGATAAGGTGGCGGTTCGAGGAGGGGAATTTTTGTAATAAGTAACGTAAAATTTGTGAATCTGTCATAATGTGGGGAAAGAAAACATCAACAAATACTGATGTGGTGGTGCCGGACGTTGATGAGGATCACATGATCAGTAGTCTCAACATGTATATATAAGGCTCGTTGAACCTGAAAGAGATTGAACAGAAAATTGTGGAAAAGTATGCAGTTAATGCTGATGTCAGAGGTATCTGGTCTTTGGATGTGATTCGTAAGGCTTGGGGTAAAACTCAGCTTATGAAGAAGAGTGAGAAGAAGTTGAAATGGACACTTGTTGTGCTGGGTCAGCTCAGACGCAGGAGTGAGATGATGTGAAAAACTGAAGCTGATAGAGAGTCAAAGGCCATTCAGTCCAGATTGACTGCTTTGGTCGAAAAAATACGGAGAAAGAACAATGAGGTTCTGAGAAAGGACGCTGAGGTCCAACTACAGAACGCTGAGGTTCTGAAAAAAGATGCAGAGATAAACAGATTAGTGGGGAAGTTGGAAAGAGTAGAAGTGGAAAGAGATGCGTTGCTATTGGGTGCAAACAGAGCAAATGCCGAGCAGCCTGGTATGCAGGAACGACCCCAGGGGGGCAGAGCATCTTCCTTCCGACCTCTCAATGATGGTTGTGCCCCGAAGCTCGGGTGCCCTCCTTTAATGCCTGTGATGCCTGCTCACCCTCCCCCTGTCCCTCAGCCTCTATCAGCAAACAAACTGTATCCTGATCTCAAAGCATTGGAGAGGGAACAGCGGGGTTTGTTGGAGGAAGAGAAAGTTACAGGGAGGGACGAGAGTGAGAAACAGGGCTCATCTACCAGTGCATCATCCAACAACGCGCCACTGAAACACACTTTGTGTGGAAAACCTTCTGCAGAGGTGTTGGCCACATGATCGGCGGATCAGGGGTTCAAACCCCTTCCCAATGGGTTGCCCTGAGGTACCCTTGAGCAAGGTGCCGTCCCTGTCCCGCTCCTCCCTGCGATGGGCTGGCGACCTGTCCAGGGTGCGTCCCCCGTCCTCACCCTGTGTGCGCTGGGTTGGACACCAGCACTCCCCCGCGACCCCGTTTGGGACAAGCGGCAGATAATGGATGGACCTTCTGCAAAGAAAAAACGTGGAAAAATTCGCAGAGCGAATGAAAGCAAGAGTGAAAGCAAAAGTGACACTGATCATGTCCCTGCCCGCCTTGCTCCCATTAGGGAAAGAAGAGGTAAGGTTAAGGAAGAGGATGGTGATATAACCAACAAAACTTTGGTGTCCCATGTTCCAGCGGAACCTGAAAAAATTGACAAATGGTCTAAGGAAACTCCTCATCCCAAGGATGGATCAAGAAAGACCTGGAGAGAATTGTGCCGTCTAAGAGATATTTATCGGCTTCATCCAGAAGATGCACTTCAGATCCTATCTTCAATGGTTTCTCGCTCACGGGTGGAGAAACTGACAGAAAGACTCCACCTGGCTTTGGGTGATGATAAACAAAATCTGAAAGAGGGACGGGAGGCCATAAAAGAATGGCTTGATGAGTTAAATCCAGAACGAACAAATTGGTCTCAGATTACTGCTTGCCAACAGAAGCCAAAAGAAAGCATTTACGAATATGCTGAGCGTTTCAAACAAGCTTGGCTTGATTATTCTGGGCTTCCTAACATCACAGAAGACAATTATGACCAGGCAAATAGCACTCCGTTAAAGACAACCTTTGTTGACGGACTAAACGTAGAATTGTCCAGGCTCTTGAAAGTCACGTACCCGGGTTGTGAGAAGGATGTAGGCAGAAGTATCTCACAAATTGTTCAGACAGCTGGAAGCATGGAAGCCGACCTCGCAGTGAAAGTCCGAATGGCTCAATAGGCCAGAAAATCCAGCAAAGCTCATAAGAAGACAACACCCTGCTTCATATGTGGAAAGAATGGGCATTGGGCAAAACAGTGTTGGTTTCGGAAGGATCCGCATCAAGCGAATGACAAACCACAAGGTGATCAGGGCAATGGCAACGGATCACAAAGCAGTGATGACACTGGAGAGAGTAATCTAATTGATCAAATGGAAAGATTCTGCAAACTGACCTCAAGTCAGCGGTGTCAGCTCCTAAGCGCAGCAGAGACAAAAAACTGAGTGAGCCCGCTCTCCAGTCAATTCTGGCACTGGTAGAGCATCGGGCAGATGGATTGTATGCCAGCATAACGATTAATGACACAGAAATAGATTTTCTCATAGACACTGGAGCTGAAATCACTCGTATCCCGACACGAGTTGCAGAACAATGCAATTTGCAATTAGGCAAAAATAGAAAGAAAGTAACCACAGCAGGAGGCGAGGTGATCCACCTGCAGACGTCAAACCAGATTGATTTTCAAACTGGACCAGTGACTAAGGAATGTGTGCTATGGGTCGGAGACATATCAGCCCCAATCTTGGGACTGGATGTGCTGCTTCAGATTGACTCATCATTGGACATCAGACAAGGAAAATTATCTTGGAACTTGAGGCGCTTGGAAAAACTTAAACTGAAGGAACATCCAATATGGGCACAGACAAAAACTGACTGCGGCCTTCTGAAGATGGAACCGGTCAAGCTCAAGGGCACCACCCCGCCCTGCACCAAACAATATCCTATCAGTCGCGTCTCCTCTGAAGGCATCGTCCAAGTCATCAAACAGCTTGAAGGAAATGGCGTCATCACCAAAGCAAACAGTCCTTCAAACAGCCCTGTGTGGCCAGTAAGGAAACCAGATGGTTCTTGGCGCCTAACAATTGATTACAGAGTGGCAAATCAATACATTGAGAAATTGACATCATTAGTTGCAGATCCTAGTACAATCTTCCAAGTCCTGAAACCGGAACACACATGGTTTACGGTTCTCGACATGGCAAACGGCTTTTGGTCCGTGCCTCTCGACAAAGAGTCACAACCTTGGACCGCTTTCACGATAAGTGGCCAACAGTATCAATTCACCCGTCTTCCACAGGGAATGCACCTGAGTCCTACAGCATATCACATGGCGTTGAGACACCACCTTCGTGAACTTCCAGAAATGGAATCAACAGTCATTCAATATGTTGATGACATCCTGATTGCTTCAGAGGAAGAAGACCAACATGAACAAGATGTTTTGCATCTCTTGGACTTCCTATATGAAAAAGGGCACAAAGCAAGCTTCACCAAAGCCCAAATCATGCAAGCTGAAGTTGTTTACCTTGGACAGAAGATTTCACAGGGAAAACGGGAAATCACTCAAGATCGAACACAAGCGATCAAGACAGCAAAAGAACCGAAAACAATTAAGGAATTGCGCTCTTTCTTGGGATTGTGCAACTACAACCGAGCATGGGTTGATTCGTACAACGAAATCGCACAACCTTTGACTGATCTGCTAAAAGGACGGAAGGATCCAACAGATCCAATCGAGTTGGACCAAAGCCAAATCCAAGCCATAAAGTTAGCGTACACACCCAAGGGAAATCTATGTTGGAGTAATAATGGTTCTGGGCCTTATTTGGGTACTAGTGTATGTCATTTAGCCATCACACCTGATGTACCGTCGGTCATAGTATGTCTGAATGATCATTCTGTACGGTTTACCTTGATTTCCAAAACTGCATATTTTTCAGATGACGCTCCCACTGTGAACGGGACCGTGTACGTTTGAGGTAACACAGCTTACCGCTATCTGCCTGAACGAGGGTCAGGTACATGTTATGCAGCTTACATCATACCAGCCTTGAGACACACTACTGATCCTAGACTTAATCATTAACACAAACGGGATTTATTTCATTCACATGAACTTGTAGCACAACCTGCTAAAAGATTCTTTTCAGCTCTTTTTCCTAATTATGGAATGACAGTAGCTCTAGATGAAATTAGAGAAGTAGTGAGAGTAATGGAAGATGTCAATAATGATACAGCACGTGCTTTAGATCAAATTAATCATGAACTAATCAATATGAGACACATGACTCTCCAGAACAGGTTGGCTCTTGACCTCTTGCTTGCTGAAAAAGGTGGAACTTGTGCCGTTATTGGGGACGAGTGTTGCTCATTCATTCCAGACGTGTCCCATAATGTCTCGACTCTAATTTCAGAGATTAGAAAACAGGTCAAAGTTATGCACACCGCCTCTGCCTTCGGATGGTTCACCAGCACGTTTGGGGTTCTGGCCACTCATATCCTTCAAGTCTTTGTTGTACTCATATGTTCGATTACTCTGATTCTCCTGATAATCAAGACTGTTTTATGCTTTGTTTCCAGGACGTGTAAGGCTGTACATGTCAATGTAGTCTCTCTGTCTCCAGATGTGGAAATATTTAATCATTACCTGTAATGATAAATGATGACGATGGTTTAATTCATTCATCGCAGTTTGAGTTTGAATATTTAGCATGATGATAAGGGTCTTTGTTTTACTTCAGATTGATTAATTTAATTTAATTGATTTAATGTTGATTCAATGGGTTTACATAGAATCACAGGGGGGAGTGACGGATTGTAGCTTGATTTATCTTACTTACTTATTATATGTATACGCATATATTCGGGGCAGCGGTGGCCTAGTGGTTAGGGAGTTGGCCCTGCATCGGAAGATTGTGGGTTCGATTCCCACCCTAGTGGGTTGCCCTGAGGTACCCTTGAGCAAGGTACCGTCCCCATCACTGCTCCCCGGGCGCTTTCAATAGCTGCCCACTGCTGCACGTGTGTGTATGGGTTAAATGCAGAGGTCCAATTTCGTTGTGGTTCATGTGTGCTGTGCCGTGACCTTGCAATGACAAGGGTTGTCACTTTCATATTCTCTATTTTTCTCTGTTCTCTGTTCTCTTCTGAGTAACACTTTCTTTGCACGTTAAAAACACCCAAACAAGGTCACAGTCTTAGATTAGGTGTCTCCACCGGAGGCCTTGGAGCTCCCGGAGACAGATAAAAAGGCACACTCTGAACTGTGCAAGTTAGAGAGAGAAAGGATTCAACATAGAGAGGAACACTGACCAGTCTTTTGAACATCTTGCAAGAACTCTGTTACTCTTCTGTTAATAAACTTGGATATAGCTTAAAACCTCTTCACCTCATCACTGACTCCTCGAACCTCGGTTCTCAATCAGAGAATCCAACAGTGCAATGGCTTAAGAGTATCTCGCTGTGCACATGGCACAGTTGATCACGCCTTCTTGGACACCTTTTTACAAGCTTGAAAACAAATCAGAAAAAGATTCATCTATCAAGCACATTAAAGAACATTTCCTGCCTTTTTTCCATCAGTATTCACTAAGACTTGCAAGTCATGTCTGACAAGTTCAACCAATAGACTTTGCTCATGTTATTGCCAGAAAGGTGTTAGGCCTTGAAAATGTGTGTCAAAATGCATTTGCCACGATCACCAGTCTGCAGAAGCAACACATTAATGGGACATTTCAGGATAGGATTGCTGGACTCAAAAGACAGAGAGCTAACTATTACACCACGGCACCTCTACTACCATGATCCTAAACCACACATGCTCAGTGTAAGCTAACAAAGTCCGTGATGCCAAACAATGCAACCCATCAGCCAGATACAGATCCACACATGACCATGGGATCAAGCAACTCACTTTAGGAACAGCAGGAGAAAACATGGACCT
>JABMDN010000779.1:0-21578 GCA_017165825.1 Hepsetus odoe | reverse complement strand
GTAACTGGTCTCTTTCTACAGTCAGATTGGTGTAACTGGTCTGTAACCGGTCTCTCTCTGTGATCAGGTTGGTGTAGTTGAGCAGTAATTGGTCTCCTTCTGTAGTGAACTTGATTGACACTATGATAGTAACCAGCACTGTGACCGTAACCAGCAGGACAAGACACAGGACTCCCAGAAACACTGCAGTCAGCCTGTAGGATCCTGAAAATAAATATTACAAGGTGCAGTCAGGATAGTATTTTAGTATTTTTATAATAATGATGTATTCAGAATATGCTGTAAAAGTATTTAGTCAGCGAGGACACGCTTGAGGCCTAACTCTACGTCTTCATCTAGCACATTTATATGAACAAGCCATGTTTCTCGTCGTGCCACCGGAGCTTTTTTCCCTCACGGCCTGTAAATGGAAATTATCCAACAGATTTCCCCATTTTCTCTGTCAGTTCTCTTTAATCAGACCTGGTGTTGATCAGTCAGACTCTGACTGACAGTCTCGGTCAGTCTTCTTGTGCTCGTTGACGGCTACTAACATTGAGGCAAACTGTTCTGTTCTGGCAGGACTTTATAGGGTGATATCTGTCCCTTATGCCCTTTAAAGTACTTCCTGATTGAGAGCTTACTCACCCTGAGAACAGATCTGTTGGGTCGGGATTAGATATTCATTCTGTAAAACAGCACAATGCAATAGACCCTCTGGTTCTGATGGCTTACACTATATGACAAACAGTAAGTGAACGATCCTCTGTGGTTTCTAACTTACCTGCTACCAACGGGTGTTTAAAACCAAGAACATTGGTACAACCTCCAGAATAAACAGAAACACCAGAGAGGGTCAAAGTGAAGAGTCCAATGATTCAAACACTGTCATAAGAACTCTTACTGCAGCTCAGAGAAATGTCTGTAGTGTTACATCTGTCCTGCTCGGGATGTTAATATAAAATTGGGGCATTGGGTCAGAGGCAACAATGGCTCAGACATAAAGAATTAACAATACAAACCCACAAACTCAGAATCCAGCAGGTAGTTCAACATGTGGGCTGGACTCGTTTAAAAACGCTGTTTTGGTTTCTGTAAGATGCTGGGGCAAATACAAGAGCTTCCAGTGTGGAAAGCAGAGAAATACCCTGGAGAGGTTGCCAGTTCCTCACAGGCCTGGATTACATGAATGAGTAAACAACCCCAATAAAACTTACACTTACCTCCACTCCTTATATTCTTCTCTGAATTTGTACCAGAATCTTCTTTGTTGCAGCTGCTCTCCATGTTGTTCTCATTCATGTAAATGTCTTCATATGAATTTTCACTGTCGTCTGAATCCGATCTGTTATCTCCAGTTATTCCTTTATTAGCATATATATTCTCCTTCATCTCCATTCTGATCTGATACGTGTCACATCACCCAACTCTTAAAGTGACTGAAGCTCTAGAAGTGTCTGACAGCTTTATACTATTTATGGGAGGAAGTTACTGCAGACGTTTTAAAAATAAACCCTTTAATAAACATCCAAAACCGCATTGCAGAGATAGTTAGATACTAATGCTGGCCAGAGATACAACACTGAACTCATCTGAGATGTGTGAGGAACATGATGTGTGAAGAAGTTTCTTGAAGCAGAAGTTGAAAAGGATGCTTCTTTTGGCAGAGCTGACACACACACACACACACACACACACACACACACACACACACACACACACACACACACACACACGCACACAAACGTCACACACACAAACATACACTCACACCCTCTGTTCCTCATGCTCACTGAAAGTTCTGTCATTTCCAGCAGTGAAAGGCTGTTAATGATGGTCTGGGGGAAGAAACTGCTCCTGTGTCAGGATGTTTTACTATAGCGCCTGCTGGAGGGGAGGAGTTTAAAATGGTTGTGTCCAGAGTGTGAAGAATCCATGATGAATTGCTCTGCCTTATTCCTGGTCCTGGAATGCTACAGTTTCAGGAGAGTGGGCAGGGGGACACTAATGATTTTTCTGCTGAACTCACTGTTTGAAGTACCATGGTACCAAGAAAGGGTTCTTCACAGTTTGACAAATAAATCAGCATCACCATTTGACATGAAACATGTAACTGTAGCATGTTTTATTGTCTAGTTGTATTTATCGTGAAAATAGTAAGATTTACAGACCTCAGGTTTTCAATCAACTGTTATAGTTTATCACAACATATAGGAGCTCAAACAAGATCTATCTTTCAGCAAAAGATTTCAGATATTCAGCAGCATGTCATGCAATAACTGCTATGTGCAATTAATGGTATGTCGATTGTATAATGATACAGTTTTGAATCCAGACACCAGTAAACAGAAAGAGGGAGCAGGGAGACCAGAGAGTAAAAGTTTGCACAAGTTTACACAAAGTTTGCTGCCTCAGTTCTTCTGATGGTAAACGTATCCAGAATGTATTGACGAGTGATCTGATGAATTGCAGTTATTTGCAAAGTCCTTCATTGCCATGAAAATGAACTCAATCCCAAATTGTTGTGCATTTCAGACACAAAAGCACCCGATATCACTTCAGTGATCCTCTCATTAACACAGGTGAGAGTGTTGAGGAGCACAAGGCTGGAGATCACTCTGTCCTGCTGATTGAGTTAGAATTGCAGACTGGATGTTTTAAAAGGAGGGTGGAGCTTGAAATCATTGTTCTTCTTCTGTTACCCATGGTTACCTGCAGGGAAACATGTGCAGTCATCCTTGCTTTACACAAAAAGTTTTCTTTTTTCCAGAGGTAAGAATATTTCTGCCACTAAGATTGCACCTAATCAACCCTTTATTGGATCATCAAGAACTCCAAGAGAGAGGTTCAGTCATTGTGAAGCAGGCAGGTGTGACTGAATCTGCACATACAGGGAGGTGAAGACTTTTGGAGGATGGCCTGGTGTCAAGAAAGCCATCAAAGTATCCACTTCACTCCAAGAAAACATCACAGACAGACTGATGTTCTGCAGTAATAAGGTACAGGGATCGGACTGCTGAGGAGGGTTAAAGACCTTTTCTGTGATGATTCCCCTTTCCGATTGTTCGGGGCATCCAGAAAAAAGACTGTCCAAAGAAGAAAAGGTGTGAGCTATCATCACTCCTGTGTCATGCCAGCAGTAAAGCATCCTGAGACCATTCGTAGGTGAGGTTGCTCCTCACCCAAGGGAGTGAGCTCAATCAACACAGCCATGAATAAAGAATGGCATCAAAAACATCCTCCGAGAGCAACGTCTCCCAAACATCCAAGATCAGTCTGGTGAAGAACAATGCCTTTTCCAGCAGGATGGAGCACCGAGCCATGAGGAAGAAGTGATAATTAAGTGGATCTTTAAAGATATTTTGGGTCCATGGCCAGGTAACTCCCCAGACCTTAATCTCATGATTCATCAGTCAGGATGGAGTGTGTGAACAGGAGTGTTATGTTCATACACACATTCTGTGTCTAGCAGAAAGTATACAATGGACCTTATTTAAATCAACTACCTCTCAAAGAAAGTCTAGGTTTTAAATTGACAATGAACAATGGACAAATGAAAAAAAAAAAAAAAAAACAACACTTTGTTATTAAAGTGTGATAAAGTGTAATAATGTAATTTTTGGGTTAAATCTAGATAAAATCATTATTTAATACAGTTCTGACATGCTGATGTTTAGAAGGCCTTTGGCTCTCAAAACCATAAAGGCATATAGAAAAAGTGTAAACGTATACTGTATATTTTTCTTTGAGTCTCCTGGAACATCCATGTTGTCCCGTTCACAGAGGGAGCGTCATCTGAAAAATATGCAGTTTTGAAAATCAAGATAAATTGTACAGAATGATCATTCAGTCGTACTATGACAGACGGTACATCAGGTGTGATGGCCAAATGACATACAATAGTACCTAAATAAGGCCCAGAACCATTATTACTCCAACATAGATTTCCCTTGGGTGTGTACGCTAACTTTATGGGTGTATCGGGTTTAGTTATCGGGGCAGCGGTGGCCTAGTGGTTAGGGCGTTGGCCACATGGTCGGAGGATCAGGGGTTCAAACCCCTTTCCAATGGGTTGCCCTGAGGTACCCTTGAGCAAGGTGCCGTCCCCGTCCCACTCCTCCCTGCGATGGGCTGGCGACCTGTCCAGGGTGCGTCCCCCGTACTCGCCCTGTGTGTGCCGGGTTGGACACCGGCATCCCCCCACGACCCCGTTTGGGACAAGTGGCAGATAATGGATGGATGGTTTAGTTATTGGTCTTACGTGGTGATTAGCAGTTATGACTCTCATTACCCAAATCCTCTCGTTTCAGAAAGGGCAGGTGCCGTCGTGATCAGTGATGGCGAGGGGAACTGCAATTTGTGGGAATATTTCCGCACCATGTGGAATTCGGCCACAGATCCAACAATCTGACTTGTTAAACACTTTTGCAAAACCATGCGCTGCAGCTATGAAGGTGTTTCCCCTTAAACCGTCATTGTGACTGACCATGAGGGCAACCTGTAAACACAAACACAAGAGAAGGTTAAACATCATGGTTTTCTTCATACACATACAGAGCTGTGTATTTATGTGTTTTTCTCTATTTTTTTACAGTCTTCTGGCTGGTTGAAGTTTTATCCACTTCGTTGCCCAGCAGCGGAGGCTACTAAGGGAGAGGTTACTAGCACTTCACCTTAGAGCATTCCTCTATATCAGGAACAAAGTCTTCAGTCCTGAAGACTGAGGACGATGAGGGCAATGGCATATTCGATGCCCATCATTCGACAAATTTCTTAGCAAACTGCAACTGTGAAGTGTGTCCCTTGATCTGAGTCAATGTGGCAGAGCAGGCCCCATCTTGGTATGAAATCCTTCACCAAGGTTTTCGCTGTGTGCAGCCGTTGCTTTTTGGCATGGTGATGCTTCCACCCATCTTGAAAACTTGTCCACAATGACCAACCCGTCTGAATATCCATGACTTATAGGTAAGGTGATGTAATCAACTTGCAGATGCAGAAAGGGTCCTGGCGGTGCAGGAACCGTCAACGTTGGGATTGGAGTTCCGGGTCCTGTGTTGTTTTTCTGACAGGTCATGCATTGTCCAACAACTTGTTGTGCCTGAGCACGAAACTGAGGACTCCACCAGTGTTGGTTGAACTGATGAATCATTTTTTCAAGACCAATGTGTCCAACAAAATGGATTTGCTGTGTGAGATATGGAACTAGTGATGCTGGAGCCACTATCCTCTGTGAATCTCCAGATCTCCAAACATCGTCTTGATGAAGTTTTGCGCCCTTTTCCATCCAAGTCCATCGTTCTTCAGCTGGGCTGTTGTGTTGCATGTCTTTGATGTCTTCCATGTGTTTGTGGAGTGCTCTGACACTTGCTTCGGCCTTCACGCTGGATTCACCTTTCTCTGCAGTGATTTTTGCAGACTCATCAGCAAGAGCATTTCCTCTATTTTCCATTGTATCAGTTTTGGTGTGTGCTTTGCACTTCATGATTGACACTTCTTTTGGGAGTTGAACCGCGTGTAACAGTTCTTCCACAAGTTCTCCATTTTTCACTGGAGTTTCTGCTGCTGTTAGGAGCTGCCATTGCTGACTCGGGGTCAGTTTGCGGAATCTCTTAATTTGATCAAATAGATTACCCTCTCCAGTGTCATCATTGCTTTTTGATTGCCGTGATCACCTTGTGGTTTGTCATTCGCTTGATTCGGATCCTTCCGAAACCAACACTGTTTTGCCCAATGCCCATTCTTTGCACATATGAAGCAGGGTGTTGTCTTCTTATAAGCTTTGTTGGATTTTCTGGCCAATTGAGCCATTCGGACTTTCACTGCGAGGTCGGCTTCCATGCTTCCAGCTGTCTCAACAATTTGTGAGATACTTCTTCCTGCGTCCTTCTCACAACCCGGGTACGTGACTTTCAAGAGCCTGGACAATTCTACGTTTAGTCCATCAACAAAGGTTGTCTTTAACGGGGTGCTATTTGCCTGGTCATAATTGTCTTCTGTGATGTTAGGAAACCCAGAATAATCAAGCCAAGCTTGTTTGAAACGTTCAGCATATTCATAAATGCTTTCTTTCGGCTTCTGTTGGCAAGCAGTAATCTGAGACCAATTTGTTCGTTCTGGATTTAACTCATCAAGCCATTCTTTTATGGCCTCCCATCCCTCTTTCAGATTTTGTTTATCATCACCCAAAGCCAGGTGGAGTCTTTCTGTCAGTGTCTCCACCCGTGAGCGAGAAACCATTGCAGATAGGATCTGAAGTGCATCTTTTGGATGGAGCTTATAGATGTTTCTAAGACGGCACAATTCTCTCCAGGTCTTTCTTGATCCATCCTTGGGATGAGGAGTTTCCTTAGACCATTTGTCAATTTTTTCAGGTTCCGCTGGAACATGGGACACCAAAGTTTTGTTGGTTATATCACCATCCTCTTCCTTAACCTTACCTCTTCTTTCCCTAATGGGAGCAAGGCGGGCAGGGACATGATCAGTGTCACTTTCGCTTTCGCTCTTGCTTTCATTCGCTCTGCGAATTTTTCCACGTTTTTTCTTTGCAGAAGGTTTTCCACACGAAGTGTGTTTCAGTGGCGCGTCGTTGGATGATGCACTGGTTGATGAGCCCTGTTTCTCACTCTCATCTCTCCCTGTAACTTTCTCTTCCTCCAACAAACCCCGCTGTTCCCTCTCCAATGCTTTGAGATCAGGATACAGTTTGTTTGCTGATAGAAGCTGAGGGACTGGGGGAGGGTGAGCGGGCATCACAGGCATTAAGGGAGGGCGCCCGAGCTTCGGGGCCCAACCATCATTGAGAGGTGGGAAGGAAGATGCTCCGCCCCCCTGGGGTCGTTCCTGCATACCAGGCTGCTCGGCATTTGCTCTGTTTGCACCCGATAGCAAAGCATCTCTTTCCGCTTCTACTCTTTCCAACTTCCCCACTAATCTGTTTATCTCTGCATTTTTTTTCAGAACCTCAGCGTTCTGTAGTTGGACCTCAGCATCCTTTCTCAGAACGTCAGTGTTCTTTCTCCGTATTTTTTCGACCAAAGCAGTCAATCTGGACTGAGTGGCCCTTGACTCTCTATCAGCTTCAGTTTTTCGCATCATCTCACTCCTGCGTCTGAGCTGACCCAGCACAACAAGTGCCCATTTCAACTTCTTCTCACTCTTCTTCATAAGCTGAGTTTTACCCCAAGCCTTACGAATCACATCCAAAGACCAGATACCTCTGACATCAGCATTAACCGCATACTTTTCAACAATTTTCTGTTCAATCTCTTTCAGGTTCAACGAGCCTTTTATATACACGTTGAGACTACTGATCATGTGATCCTCATCAACGTCCGGCACCACCACATCAGTATTTGTTGATTTTTTCTTTCCCCACATTATGACAGATTCACAAAGTTTACGTTACTTATTACAAAATTGTTTGAATCTTCGAATCTTCACCACAGACTCCTTTCTAGATTGAGCTTGCAGAGGAGGGAGTATGCTTTTTACACACAGCAGTTATCCTCAACCCAGCAGCAGATTAAGACAGTAGGAGGCCTTACCTCTGTCAAAGTGTCAGCACTTCTGTTCCTGCCTGACTCTTGGTCAACCGTGTTGCTTTTTTCCCGTCCGTTCCTCAAGTCAATCCTGTCCGTCGTGACGCCAACTGTTGGATTCTCCGATTGAGAACCGAGGTTCGAGGAGTCAGTGATGAGGCGAAGAGGTTTTAAGCTATATCCAAGTTTATTAACAGAAGTTCTTGCAAGATGTCAAAAGACTGGTCAGTGTTCCTCTCTCTGTTGAATCCTTTCTCTCTCTAACTTGCACAGTTCAGAGTGTGCCTTTTTATCTGTCTTCAGGAGCTCCAAGGCCTCCGGTGGAGACACCTAATCTAAGACTATGACCTTGTTTGGGTGTTTTTAACGGGCAAAGAAAGCGTTACTCAGAAGAGAACAGAGAACAGAATATATGCGTATATATAAAATAAGTAAGTAAGTAAAATCAAGCTACAATCCGTCAAATTTATCTAAGAGGTTATGCGGGTCTAGATATGACTGCAGTTTTCTTGCAACTAATTTTTCTAGAATCTTAGAGAGAAACGGGACATTAGAGATGGCCTATAATTACTTGGTGAGCGAGGGTCCAAGTTAGGTTTTTAAAGCTGTGGTCTAACCACTGCTGTTTTAAACTGATTGGGGACCTGAGTTCAAGGATGCATTCATGATATCAAGTATAGGTGTTGATAGTACTCCTAACTGCTGTTGATGATGGAGGAGAGGTACCGAGAGGGAGCAGTATTAAGGGCAGATCGATATTTTAGCATGTGATCAACATATAGCTGAGAGGGCACCATGAGACCTGATTTCTTATACAGCCGTTCAAGTCGCCTCCCAACAGCTTTCATGGACCTCAGTTCAGGGGTGAACCACGGGGAGGAGTGAGAGGAAGGTACAGCCCTGATTCTGGAGCAAACTTCTCTAAAACAGCAGAAATGGAGCGGTTGTATAAATTCAGAATGGCATCAGGACAGGAGAGGTTTAAGAAGTTTGAAAGAGGAGATGTAAGCAGGTCAGAGGTGAACCCTTGAATGTCAACAGATTTCAAATTTCTGTATGAAATTAAAGATTTTTTACATAGATTATCTAAGGTTAGTTCGAAAGCAAATTCGATACAATAGTGATAAGAAATACCAACAGAAGAACAGTTTACAGAAGCATTTTTAAGTCCAGATGAACAAATAAGGTCCAGTATGTGCCCACGTGTATGTGTGGGGAAGTTCACCTGCTGAGTGAGATGAAAACATTCAAGAAGGGCTAAAAATTCTGAAGTAGCTGGAGAGACGGTGTCTGTATGAATGTTAAAGTCACCGAGCAGGATGATGTTTTCAGACAGGGCACAGGTAAGTGTGAGAAGTTCACTGAGGTCCGAGAAGAACGGAGAAAGAGATGTAGAAGGTGGTCAATATATTAAAATTACAACAAGTGGTTTAGTACTGACAGTTCTGAACACAAGATATTCAAAAGACGAGATATCATGGAAGTTCAGAACTTTAACTTGCACCCCATCCTGAACGACAGCAGCCAGTCCTCCACCTCCACCTGCCCTTTTCACAGGGCTTACACATGTAGCTGTAGCCTGCCGGAGGAGCTTGTTCAGTTCCAGAAGGCCATTACTGGGTTGCCATGTTTCAGTCAGTAAAAGCATGTCCAGTTTTTTTATCCAATATCAGCTCTCTAAGTATGAGAGCTTTGTCAGTCAGAGAGCGGATGTTTAAGAGAGCTAAACTTGTGCTTGTAATCACAGGATGAAGTTCAGAGTCAGGGTGGTTGGTGTCCATGTTGAGAGTTCTCCGATGATTAGTGTTGACTCCACAGTTTGATGCAGTAGAGAGCGAGTGGAGACGGTCAGGCCGGGAGGACCAGATTGAAGGGATTGCAGTAGAAGTATGATGAATGAAGTGGTGAATTCTGGAGGCACGGTGAACATAACGGGGATGGCGGGTGATTCCGAGCACTTGGCAGAGGCCGTATGAGCTCGAGTCCAAGTGGGCCAGATCGTTCCAGTCCCGGAGCTGAGACGGCGTGTATTCAAACCCCATGATTAACCAGCCAGACACCAAACATCCGGAGCAAAACGCCTGGCTGATCAGATCTGTAACGACCCGAACACTGAACCACACACTTCACTGTTCACGTTAGCCAGAACCCCGCAACCCTCACCAACCAGTAGTGTTGAGACGGCCGTTTAGTAGCGTTAAGAAGGCAGACCGGCCGTAAAGAACTGGATGGACAGAGAAGGAGAGAGTGGAGACTCCCTCACCAGCTCTGAGCAGGTGCAGGGTGAGCAGGGAGAGGACTCGCAGAACAGGGGTGAGACAGGGACGTGGGTCTGGGTCGCTACTCGGTACACGGAGTTTACACACGATGTCCGGATAGTCCACAGAAAGGCTGACGCTGGAGCAAATCCAAGCAGTAGTGCGGGAAAAGTTGGTGCAGTGTTCAAACGCTGAGCAAAGTCAGATGGAAATCACCATAGCAACTCACTAACACAGAATGAGAGATATTGGGATACAGGGCCGAGTAAAGAGATTAAAAATGTTTGATCCAAGATGGCGGCACGGTAACACGCAGCGGCCGCTCCGGGGTCCAAACTTTGGTGCTAAAGTCTGTAAAAAGTCTTTCATCCGACTACTTTTCACCATAAGACTTGCACATGAGCGTCACATCCGTGAATGCTCTTAAATTTAACAGCCAAACACTGCTGGAGCTCAGGAATCAGCCGGGATTCAGTCTTCCAGCAACTCTCCGAATGACGCTACGGGAGCTCGGCGTGCTGAGAAGACCAGGCCTTCAGTCCCCGAGATCGCCTGCTGAACCTGGCCGACTGAGAGGACATAGGAAGCGGTGCGAGAGGAAACAGAAACGCGGCAAGCTTGCTGGGGTCCGGGCTCAGCTCAAGGCTAACGCTAGCCGACCGGCTATCCCGTCTGCCTCCTCGCCAATGTCCGCTCCCTGGATAATAAACTGGACTGTATACGACTCCAGCTGAACACCCAGAGTGAGTACAGCGACTGCTGTGTTTTTGTTTTTACGGAGACATGGCTCAGCGACAGCGTTCCGGACACTGCCATCCAACTCGCCGGACTCTCCGCGTTTCGTGCGGACAGAAACTCCGCTCTGTCTGGGAAGACTCGCGGAGGGGGGCTATGTGTTTACGTAAACACACAATGGTGTACAAACGCTGTGCTGGTCTCAGTACACTGCACAACACTGCTGGAGGTGATAACAGTCAGGTGCAGACCGTTTTATTTGCCCAGGGAGTTCTCTACAGTGTATATTACGGCGGTCTACATTCCACCCAGTGCTAGCACTAACAGCGCTAATGCTAAAAGCGTGCTGGCTGAACTTTATGGAATTATCAGCGGACTCCAAAGCTATCACCCAGACGGATTGTTTATTGTTGCCGGAGATTTCAACCATGCAAATCTCAAGTCAGTTCTCCCCAAATTCCATCAACATGTGAACTTTGCAACGAGGGGGGAAAACACGCTGGACTGTGTTTACACAAACATGACCGGCGCATACAGAGCGGAGCCCCGCCCCCTCCTCGGACACTCAGGCCACATCTCTGTGCTGCTGATCCCAGCGTACAGACCCATCGTCAGGCGCGTGAGATCCACCCTGATGCAAGTAAAGACCTGGCCCACAGGAGCCATCTCTGCTCTTCAGGACTGTTTCGAACGCACCGACTGGGACATGTTTAGGGAGGCTGCAACCTACGGTGACTCCATCGACCTGGAGGAGTACACAGCTTCAGTGACTGGCTACATCAGCAAGTGCATTGAGGATGTTACTGTCTCCAAGTTCATCACATCACGACCCAACCAGAAGCCATGGATGACCGCGGAGCTGAGCAGACTCCTGAGAACCCGGGACAAGGCCTTCAAGTCAGGGGATGAGGGCCATCGGAGCGGCGAAGCGAGCTCACGCAGAGAGAATCCATGGTCACTTCAAGAACACTGGTGACACGTGGCGCATGTGGCAGGGCATCCAGGCCCTCACCAACTACAGGACATCTCCACCTGCATGTGACGGTGACCCCACCCTTCCAGATGCGCTGAACCACTTCTACGCACGGTTTGATGCAGTGAACGACACACGTATGAGGAAGACCACCCCTCCTCCAAACGACCAGATTCTCTGTCTGGGTCCAGTGAGGAGGTGGAGACGTAGTAGTGGAGACGAGGCAGCCTACAGAGAGGAGATACAAGAGCTGACGGACTGGTGCAGAACCAACAACCTGTCTCTGAACGTCGACAAGACTAAAGAGATGGTTGTTGACTTCAGGAGATCACGTCGGGACCACACTCCACTTATCATCAACACTTCACCTGTGGAGATGGTCCAGAGCACCAAGTTTCTTGGTGTTCACATCACTGACAACCTCACGTGGTCCCTCAACACCAACTCCATCACAAAGAAAGCCCAGCAGCGCCTCTACTTCCTGCGCAGACTGAGGAAAGCCCATCTCCCACCTTCCATCCTCACCATCTTCTACAGAGGAACCATTGAGAGCATCCTGAGCAGCTGCATTACTGCCTGGTACGGGAACTGCAATGTCCTAGACCGCAAGTCCGTACAACGGGTAGTGAGAACAGCTGAGAAGATCATCGGAATCTCTCTGCCCTCTGTACAAGACATTTTCACCACTCGCTGCATCCGCAAAGCAACCAGCATTGTGGATGATCCCTCCCACCCTTCCCACACTCTCTTCTCCCTCCTGCCATCCGGGAAAAGGTTCCGCAGCATACGGGCCTCCACTTCCAGGATGGGAAATAGTTTCTTCCCCCTGGCCATCAGACTCTTGAACTCTGAATCCACCAATATCTTGAACTCTTAAACCCAGTCCACTTTTCATCCCGCATTTATTTATTTATGTCATGTTGCACTCTTGCACTTTAAATTCAGTAACGCTGCTCCACCACACTGCTACACATAATCTACCTGGGCTGCTTTGTTTCACAACACTGCAGCCCTCCACGGATGAATGTACTGTCTGTCGTGCCGTCTGTTGTTGTCTGTATTGTCTTGCACTTGTTGCCCCGTGTTGTGTCTTATGTTGTCTTGTGTCTTGTCTTGTGTCTTGTCTTGTGTTTAGCACCAGGGTCCTGGAGGAACGTTATTTCGTTTCACTGTGTACTGTGTATATGGCTGAAATGACAATAAAATCCTACTTGACTTGACTTAAACAAACAAAAAATTCAAAAGGAAAGCGGCAGCCAGACGCATGCAGCAGTACTCCCACCGGAACCGGAGTTGTGGAATAGTCAGTCAGTCATTTTCTTCCGCTTGTCCCAAGTGGGGTTGCAGGGGGAGAGGGGGGGGGGGGTGCTGGAGTCCATCCCAGCTCACACAGGGCGAAGGACGGGGGACACACCCTGGACAGGTCGCCAGCCCATCGCAGGGAGGAGCGGGACTGGGACAGCACCTTGCTCAAGGGTACCTATTGGGAAGGGGTTTGAACCCCCGATCCTTCATTCATGCAGCCAACACCCGAACCACTAGGACACCCCTGTCCCAGCTGTGGAATAATAAATAAGGAATCCTAGGTTGAGTTGTGGAATACAGAACTATATATATACACATATTTACAGGGCAATTAACAAGAAAGAACAATATGAAAAGAATGTGAAAACGGAAAGATAACCTTGTACATAGAGAGAATATAAAAGTAATTATAGTGATGTAGACTAGGTTTATCACTCTGATGCCTGCAAAAGGGCACTCCTGGATGACGGAATGTAGCTTGATTTATCTTACTTACTTATTTTATATATACGCATATATTCTCTATTTTTCTCTTTTCTCTGTTCTCTTCTGAGTAACGCTTTCTTTGCACGTTAAAAACACCCAAACAAGGTCATAGTCTTAGATTAGGTGTCTCCACCGGAGGCCTTGGAGCTCCCGGAGACAGATAAAAAGGCACACTCTGAACTGCAAGTTAGAGAGAGAAAGGATTCAATATAGAGAGGAACACTGACCAGTCTTTTGAACATCTTGCAAGAACTATGTTACTCATCTGTTAATAAACTTGGATATAGCTTAAAACCTCTTTGCCTCATCACTGACTCCTCGAACCTCGGTTCTCAATTGGAGAATCCAACAGTTGGCGTCACGAACAGCATTGACTTGAGGAACAGACGGGAAAAAAGCAATACGATTGACCAAGAGTCAGGCAGGAACAGAAGTGCTGACACTTTGACAGAGGTAAGGCCTCCTACTGTCTTAATCTGCTGCTGGGTTGAGGATAACTGCTGCTGTGTGTAAAAAGCATACTCCCTCCTCTGCAAGCTCAATCTAGAAAGGAGTCTGTGGTGAAGATTCGAAGATTCAAACAATTTTGTAATATCCATCCATTCTCCTCCGCTTATCCGAGGTCGGGTCGCGGGGGCAGCAGCTTCAGCAGGGATGCCCAGACTTCCCGCTCTCCGGCCACTTCTTCCAGCTCCTCCGGGCGGATCCCAAGGCGTTCCCAGGCCAGCCGAAAGACATAGTCTCTCCAGCGTGTCCTGGGTCTTCCCTGGGGTCTCTTTCCGGTGGGACGTGCCCGGAACACCTCACCAGGGAGCTGCCACCGAGGAGCTTTTTGACCACCTCGGCAACCTCAGCCCCAGAGATGGAAGAGTCCACCTCTATGTCCCCAGGCTCTGCTTCCTCATCAGAAGGCATGTTGGTGGAATTAAGGAGGTCTTCGAAGTATTCCCCCCACCGACTCACAACGTCCCGAGTCGAGGTCAGCAGCACACCATCCCCACTATACACTGTGTTGACCGTGCACTGCTTTCCCCTTCTGAGACGCCGGATGGTGGACCAGAATCTCCTCGAAGCCGTCTGGAAGTCTTTCTCCATGGCCTCACCAAACTCCTCCCACGCCCGAGTTTTTGCCTCAGCAACCACCAAAGCTGCATTCCGCTTGGCCTACCGTTATCTATCAGCTGCCTCCAGAGCCCCACTGGCCAAAAAGGCCCGGTAGGACTCCTTCTTCAGCTTGATGGCCTCCCTCACCCCCGGTGTCCACCAACGGGTTCTCGGGTTGCCACCGCAACAGGCACCGACCACCTTACAGCCACAGCTCCGGTCAGCCGCCTCGACAATGGAGGCACGGAACATAGCCCATTCGGACTCAATGTCCCCCACCTCCCCCAGGACGTGGTTAAAGCTTTGCCGGAGGTGGGAGTTGAAGCTCGTCCTGACAGGGGATTCTGCCAGATGTTCCCAGCAGACCCTCACAATACGTTTGGGTCTACCAGGCCTGACCAGCATCCTCCCCCACCAATGAAGCCAACTCACCACCAGGTGATGATCAGTTGACAGCTCCGCCCCCTCTCTTCACCCGAGTGTCCAAGACATGTGGCCGCAAGTCCGATGACACGACTACAAAGTCGATCATCGAGCTGCGACCTAGGGTGTTCTGGTGCCAGGTGCACATGTGGACATCCTTATGCCTGAACATGGTGTTCGTTATGGACAATCCGTGACGAGCACAAAAGTCCAATAACAAAACACCACTCTGGATCAGATCAGGGGGGCCATTCATCCCAATCACGCCCTTCCAGGTCTCACTGTCATTGCCAACGTGAGCATTGAAGTCCCCCAGCAGAACGATGGAGTCCCCAGCAGGGACGCTCTTAAGCGCCCCTTCCAGAGACCCCAGAAAGGGTGGGTAGTCCAGACTGCTTTTTGGCGCATAAGCGCAAACAATACTAAGGACCCGTCCCCCAACCCGAAGGCGGAGGGAGGCCACCCTCTCATCCACCGGGGTAAACCCCAATGTACAGGCCCCGAGCCGGGGGGCAATAAGTATGCCCACACCTGCTCGGCGCCTCTCACCGGTGGCAACTCCAGAGTAGAAGAGAGTCCAGCCCCTCTCAAGGAGACTGGTTCCAGAGTCCAAGCTGTGCGTCGAGGTGAGTCCAACTATATCTAGCTGGAACTTCTCAACCTCGAGCAGTAGCTCAGGCTCCTTCCCCACCAGAGAGGTGACGTTCCACGTCCCTAGAGCCAGCTTCTGCAGCCGAGGATCAGATCGCTAAGGCTCCCGTCTTTGGCCACCGCCCAGCTCACACTGCACCCGACCTCTTTGGCCCCTCCTACAGGTGGTGAGCCCAGTGGAAGGGGGACCCACGTTGCCTCTTCGGGCTGTGCCCGGCCGGGCCCCATGGGTGAAGGCCCGACCACCAGGCGCTCGCCATCGGGCCCCACCTCCAGGCCTGGCTCCAGAGGGAGGCCCCGGTGACCCACGTCCGGGCGAGGGAAAGCGTTGTCCAAAAATCTTTCTCATCATAAGAGGTCTGAACCGCTCTTTGTCTCTTCCCTCACCTAGGACCTGTTTGCCTTGGGTGCCCCTACCAGGGGCATAAAGCCCCCGACAACATAGCTCCCAGGATCATTGGGACACGCAAACCCCTCCACCACGATAAGGTGGCGGTTCGAGGAGGGGAATTTTTGTAATAAGTAACGTAAAATTTGTGAATCTGTCATAATGTGGGGAAAGAAAACATCAACAAATACTGATGTGGTGGTGCCGGACGTTGATGAGGATCACATGATCAGTAGTCTCAACATGTATATATAAGGCTCGTTGAACCTGAAAGAGATTGAACAGAAAATTGTGGAAAAGTATGCAGTTAATGCTGATGTCAGAGGTATCTGGTCTTTGGATGTGATTCGTAAGGCTTGGGGTAAAACTCAGCTTATGAAGAAGAGTGAGAAGAAGTTGAAATGGACACTTGTTGTGCTGGGTCAGCTCAGACGCAGGAGTGAGATGATGTGAAAAACTGAAGCTGATAGAGAGTCAAAGGCCATTCAGTCCAGATTGACTGCTTTGGTCGAAAAAATACGGAGAAAGAACAATGAGGTTCTGAGAAAGGACGCTGAGGTCCAACTACAGAACGCTGAGGTTCTGAAAAAAGATGCAGAGATAAACAGATTAGTGGGGAAGTTGGAAAGAGTAGAAGTGGAAAGAGATGCGTTGCTATTGGGTGCAAACAGAGCAAATGCCGAGCAGCCTGGTATGCAGGAACGACCCCAGGGGGGCAGAGCATCTTCCTTCCCACCTCTCAATGATGGTTGTGCCCCGAAGCTCGGGTGCCCTCCTTTAATGCCTGTGATGCCTGCTCACCCTCCCCCTGTCCCTCAGCCTCTATCAGCAAACAAACTGTATCCTGATCTCAAAGCATTGGAGAGGGAACAGCGGGGTTTGTTGGAGGAAGAGAAAGTTACAGGGAGGGACGAGAGTGAGAAACAGGGCTCATCTACCAGTGCATCATCCAACAACGCGCCACTGAAACACACTTTGTGTGGAAAACCTTCTGCAGAGGTGTTGGCCACATGATCGGCGGATCAGGGGTTCAAACCCCTTCCCAATGGGTTGCCCTGAGGTACCCTTGAGCAAGGTGCCGTCCCTGTCCCGCTCCTCCCTGCGATGGGCTGGCGACCTGTCCAGGGTGCGTCCCCCGTCCTCACCCTGTGTGCGCTGGGTTGGACACCAGCACTCCCCCGCGACCCCGTTTGGGACAAGCGGCAGATAATGGATGGACCTTCTGCAAAGAAAAAACGTGGAAAAATTCGCAGAGCGAATGAAAGCAAGAGTGAAAGCAAAAGTGACACTGATCATGTCCCTGCCCGCCTTGCTCCCATTAGGGAAAGAAGAGGTAAGGTTAAGGAAGAGGATGGTGATATAACCAACAAAACTTTGGTGTCCCATGTTCCAGCGGAACCTGAAAAAATTGACAAATGGTCTAAGGAAACTCCTCATCCCAAGGATGGATCAAGAAAGACCTGGAGAGAATTGTGCCGTCTAAGAGATATTTATCGGCTTCATCCAGAAGATGCACTTCAGATCCTATCTTCAATGGTTTCTCGCTCACGGGTGGAGAAACTGACAGAAAGACTCCACCTGGCTTTGGGTGATGATAAACAAAATCTGAAAGAGGGACGGGAGGCCATAAAAGAATGGCTTGATGAGTTAAATCCAGAACGAACAAATTGGTCTCAGATTACTGCTTGCCAACAGAAGCCAAAAGAAAGCATTTACGAATATGCTGAGCGTTTCAAACAAGCTTGGCTTGATTATTCTGGGCTTCCTAACATCACAGAAGACAATTATGACCAGGCAAATAGCACTCCGTTAAAGACAACCTTTGTTGACGGACTAAACGTAGAATTGTCCAGGCTCTTGAAAGTCACGTACCCGGGTTGTGAGAAGGATGTAGGCAGAAGTATCTCACAAATTGTTCAGACAGCTGGAAGCATGGAAGCCGACCTCGCAGTGAAAGTCCGAATGGCTCAATAGGCCAGAAAATCCAGCAAAGCTCATAAGAAGACAACACCCTGCTTCATATGTGGAAAGAATGGGCATTGGGCAAAACAGTGTTGGTTTCGGAAGGATCCGCATCAAGCGAATGACAAACCACAAGGTGATCAGGGCAATGGCAACGGATCACAAAGCAGTGATGACACTGGAGAGAGTAATCTAATTGATCAAATGGAAAGATTCTGCAAACTGACCTCAAGTCAGCGGTGTCAGCTCCTAAGCGCAGCAGAGACAAAAAACTGAGTGAGCCCGCTCTCCAGTCAATTCTGGCACTGGTAGAGCATCGGGCAGATGGATTGTATGCCAGCATAACGATTAATGACACAGAAATAGATTTTCTCATAGACACTGGAGCTGAAATCACTCGTATCCCGACACGAGTTGCAGAACAATGCAATTTGCAATTAGGCAAAAATAGAAAGAAAGTAACCACAGCAGGAGGCAAGGTGATCCACCTGCAGACGTCAGACCAGATTGATTTTCAAATTGGACCAGTGACTAAGGAATGTGTGCTATGGGTCGGAGACATATCAGCCCCAATCTTGGGACTGGATGTGCTGCTTCAGATTGACTCATCATTGGACATCAGACAAGGAAAATTATCTTGGAACTTGAGGCGCTTGGAAAAACTTAAACTGAAGGAACATCCAATATGGGCACAGACAAAAACTGACTGCGGCCTTCTGAAGATGGAACCGGTCAAGCTCAAGGGCACCACCCCGCCCTGCACCAAACAATATCCTATCAGTCGCGTCTCCTCTGAAGGCATCGTCCAAGTCATCAAACAGCTTGAAGGAAATGGCGTCATCACCAAAGCAAACAGTCCTTCAAACAGCCCTGTGTGGCCAGTAAGGAAACCAGATGGTTCTTGGCGCCTAACAATTGATTACAGAGTGGCAAATCAATACATTGAGAAATTGACATCATTAGTTGCAGATCCTAGTACAATCTTCCAAGTCCTGAAACCGGAACACACATGGTTTACGGTTCTCGACATGGCAAACGGCTTTTGGTCCGTGCCTCTCGACAAAGAGTCACAACCTTGGACCGCTTTCACGATAAGTGGCCAACAGTATCAATTCACCCGTCTTGCACAGGGAATGCACCTGAGTCCTACAGTATATCACATGGCGTTGAGACACCACCTTCGTGAACTTCCAGAAATGGAATCAACAGTCATTCAATATGTTGATGACATCCTGATTGCTTCAGAGGAAGAAGACCAACATGAACAAGATGTTTTGCATCTCTTGGACTTCCTATATGAAAAAGGGCACAAAGCAAGCTTCACCAAAGCCCAAATCATGCAAGCTGAAGTTGTTTACCTTGGACAGAAGATTTCACAGGGAAAACGGGAAATCACTCAAGATCGAACACAAGCGATCAAGACAGCAAAAGAACCGAAAACAATTAAGGAATTGCGCTCTTTCTTGGGATTGTGCAACTACAACCGAGCATGGGTTGATTCGTACACCGAAATCGCACAACCTTTGACTGATCTGCTAAAAGGACGGAAGGATCCAACAGATCCAATCGAGTTGGACCAAAGCCAAATCCAAGCCATAAAGTTAGCGTACACACCCAAGGGAAATCTATGTTGGAGTAATAATGGTTCTGGGCCTTATTTGGGTACTAGTGTATGTCATTTAGCCATCACACCTGATGTACCGTCGGTCATAGTATGTCTGAATGATCATTCTGTACGGTTTACCTTGATTTCCAAAACTGCATATTTTTCAGATGACGCTCCCACTGTGAACGGGACCGTGTACATTTGAGGTAACACAGCTTACCGCTATCTGCCTGAACGAGGGTCAGGTACATGTTATGCAGCTTACATCATACCAGCCTTGAGACACACTACTGATCCTAGACTTAATCATTAACACAAACGGGATTTATTTCATTCACATGAACTTGTAGCACAACCTGCTAAAAGATTCTTTTCAGCTCTTTTTCCTAATTATGGAATGACAGTAGCTCTAGATTAAATTAGAGAAGTAGTGAGAGTAATGGAAGATGTCAATAATGATACAGCACGTGCTTTAGATCAAATTAATCATGAACTAATCAATATGAGACACATGACTCTCCAGAACAGGTTGGCTCTTGACCTCTTGCTTGCTGAAAAAGGTGGAACTTGTGCCGTTATTGGGGACGAGTGTTGCTCATTCATTCCAGACGTGTCCCATAATGTCTCGACTCTAATTTCAGAGATTAGAAAACAGGTCAAAGTTATGCACACCGCCTCTGCCTTCGGATGGTTCACCAGCACGTTTGGGGTTCTGGCCACTCATATCCTTCAAGTCTTTGTTGTACTCATATGTTCGATTACTCTGATTCTCCTGATAATCAAGACTGTTTTATGCTTTGTTTCCAGGACGTGTAAGGCTGTACATGTCAATGTAGTCTCTCTGTCTCCAGATGTGGAAATATTTAATCATTACCTGTAATGATAAATGATGACGATGGTTTAATTCATTCATCGCAGTTTGAGTTTGAATATTTAGCATGATGATAAGGGTCTTTGTTTTACTTCAGATTGATTAATTTAATTTAATTGATTTAATGTTGATTCAATGGGTTTACATAGAATCACAGGGGGGAGTGACGGATTGTAGCTTGATTTATCTTACTTACTTATTATATGTATACGCATATATTCGGGGCAGCGGTGGCCTAGTGGTTAGGGAGTTGGCCCTGCATCGGAAGATTGTGGGTTCGATTCCCACCCTAGTGGGTTGCCCTGAGGTACCCTTGAGCAAGGTACCGTCCCCATCACTGCTCCCCGGGCGCTTTCAATAGCTGCCCACTGCTGCACGTGTGTGTATGGGTTAAATGCAGAGGTCCAATTTCGTTGTGGTTCATGTGTGCTGTGCCGTGACCTTGCAATGACAAGGGTTGTCACTTTCATATTCTCTATTTTTCTCTGTTCTCTGTTCTCTTCTGAGTAACACTTTCTTTGCACGTTAAAAACACCCAAACAAGGTCACAGTCTTAGATTAGGTGTCTCCACCGGAGGCCTTGGAGCTCCCGGAGACAGATAAAAAGGCACACTCTGAACTGTGCAAGTTAGAGAGAGAAAGGATTCAACATAGAGAGGAACACTGACCAGTCTTTTGAACATCTTGCAAGAACTATGTTACTCTTCTGTTAATAAACTTGGATATAGCTTAAAACCTCTTCACCTCATCACTGACTCCTCGAACCTCGGTTCTCAATCAGAGAATCCAACAGTGCAATGGCTTAAGAGTATCTCGCTGTGCACATGGCACAGTTGATCACGCCTTCTTGGACACCTTTTTACAAGCTTGAAAACAAATCAGAAAAAGATTCATCTATCAAGCACATTAAAGAACATTTCCTGCCTTTTTTCCATCAGTATTCACTAAGACTTGCAAGTCATGTCTGACAAGTTCAACCAATAGACTTTGCTCATGTTATTGCCAGAAAGGTGTTAGGCCTTGAAAATGTGTGTCAAAATGCATTTGCCACGATCACCAGTCTGCAGAAGCAACACATTAATGGGACATTTCAGGATAGGATTGCTGGACTCAAAAGACAGAGAGCTAACTATTACACCACGGCACCTCTACTACCATGATCCTAAACCACACATGCTCAGTGTAAGCTAACAAAGTCCGTGATGCCAAACAATGCAACCCATCAGCCAGATACAGATCCACACATTACAAAGGGATCAAGCAACTCACTTTAGGAACAGCAGGAGAAAACATGGACCT
>JABMDN010000777.1:0-15000 GCA_017165825.1 Hepsetus odoe | reverse complement strand
ATACTGTACACTATACTTACACACATATTCTATACACTAGGTACTGTGCACACACACAATTCTATACAATTATGTTGTTTTAATAATAATACACCCTCTATACACTTACACTGTAAGGTTATTAATACTGCCACCTATAAGCATCAATACTAATAATACACCCCATACACTATACACTATACACACACAGCACTTATACACTATATAGCACACTATAATTATACACACTATACACTGTGTTACCACACACACATCTATATTAATTATACACACTATACACACTATACTATACACACACACCCTATACACTATACACACTATACACACTATACACACACACACCATACACTATACACACTATACACCCTACACACTACACACTATACACACACACACACCCTATACACTATACACACTACATACATACACACACACCCTATACACTATACACACTACACACTATACACACTATACACACAATCTCTGTAAAACTATGTGCAATAATTATACACTATACACACTATACACTATGCTGGCAATGGCCAATTCTATGTTACACTATAATAATAATTATACACTATACACACTATACACACACACACCCTATATGACACTATACATTAATTATACACCACAGCACACTATACACCATGCACACACACACACACCCTATACACTCTACACACACACACACACACACACACACACACACACACAATACACCCTATACACTATACACACTATACATACACTATACACAATAATCTCTATACAAATTCTATGTTGAACACACACACACACACACACACTATCTACTATAAGCACACACCCTATTCACTATACACACACACACCCTATACACTATACAAACTATTCACTATATACACACACACACACACACCCTATACACTATACACTGTACACACACACACCCTATACACTATACACACTATACACTGTACACACACACACACACCCTATACACTATACACTGTACACACTATACACACTATACACTATACACACACACCCTATACACTATACACACTATACACTATAAGTTAATACACACAATCTTCTATAATAATTATACACACTATACACTATACACGCTTATACACACACACACACAATTCTATACATAATTATACACACACTATACACTATACACACACACACACTCTATACACTATACACTCTACACACACACACACCCTATACACTATACACACTATACATACACCCTATACACTATACACACACACACACCCTATACACTATACACACACACACACACTATACACACACCCTATACCCTATACACACACACACACACACACTATTCACTATACACACACCCTATTCACTATACACACACACACCCTATACACTATACAAACTATTCACTATACACACACACACACACACACACACCCTATACACTATACAAACTATTCACTATACACTATATACACACACACACACACACACACACTATACACACACACACACACCCTATACACTATACAAACTATTCACTATACACTATATACACACACACACACACACACTATACACACACACACCCTATACTATACAAACTATTCACTATAAGAATATACACACACACACACACACACACACACACACACACACACACACACACACACACACACCCTATACACTACACACACACACTGTACACACACACACACACACACACACACTATACACACACACACACACCCTATACACTATACAAACTATTCACTATACACTATACACACACACACACACACACACATACACACACTATATACACACACCCTATACACTATACAAACTATTCACTATACACACACACACACACGCACACACACTATACACACACTATACACACACATTTACATTTACGGCATTTATCAGACGCACTAGAACACCACCACACACACACTATACACTACACACACACACACACATAAGGCAGTCGAGTCACCAGCTTTATGGAAGCAAATTGAACACTTTCAGCATTTTCCAACACTGTCTACCTGTCTGTCTGTCTGTCTCACTGCCTGTCTGTCTGTCTGCCTTTCTATTGTTTCTTCTTTTGGCAGCTTTGGTTGTGTTACAGTCTAACAGAGAGGGATACAAGGAGAGAGTCTCCATTTCTCATGTCCCTGGGAGCCTTAGTGTGTGTGTGTGTGTGTGTGTGTGTGTGTGTGTGTATGTGAGTGTAAGTGTGTGTAATGTTTTTACCCAGCATGCTCAGCTAAAGTTAAAGTAAATAAACAGAGCGGGGTCGAGGGGCAAGACTTTCTCACCCTAAAAACAAAACACTGTCTCCATCAAACACCCTGTACAGGGAACAAAGAGACACACACACACACACACACACACACACACACACACCCCAGTAAAGACCTCCAGGTTGGAGGCAGGTCCACTGAGTTATTAAAGGAATGATGTGCTGATTTCTCTGAATGTTGTCCAGAGTAAGCAGAGCTAGGAGACCCGTCCTCTGTCCTCTGTCCTCCCTCCCAAACCATTTATTGAGAAGAGTTTAAATTTAGAAGGAACAGTTTATACACAATAACAACCATCTCTACCATTAAACCGCACTTCTCTCATTCACAACCTGCTCACACACCCAGCTGTCCCCCATACGTCCTCATCTCCCATGGGGACACCCTGCCAATCACAGCCACAGAATAGCTTCCTTGAACTTAAGGTTCTTCATTTCCAAAAGCAAAACAAAAGCAACACTATAATCTAGGTAGATAGATAGATAGATAGATAGATAGATACCGTGGTAGGTTAATTTTTGTCCTCTTCCTGTTTGAAAGTGTCTTTTATTATTTTGACTCTGAGCTGCAGGACGGTGTGTGTGAGGAGGATGCTTCTGGACGTTGGTGAGTGTGTGCAGTAGAGCAGGTCCTGCTGAGACACTGCTTTGCAGAGACATTTCAGAAGGACACACACAAAAAAACCCTTAAGCGCCAATGGACATTTGCAGTGCAACTGTTTGGGCGGCCCCATGCCTGGACAGGACGCATGGAAGGGACAGCTGCAAGGACCACATGCCTGGGAGGCCTGGTCAGGCCTATTAAAAAAAGAAACAATTATGTGGACACAGCGTCCACAGTGGGGACGCCCTCTCACTCCTGAATGGACCTGATTCCCAGTTATTATTCCGAGCTCCGGTTTCAGCCCTGGTTCTGATTCAGGTCTCACTGGATCCTGTTCTTCTGTTCTTCACTGTTAAAGAAGCCTGGTGGCCCATGTGACCAGTCCCGACAAATCAGATCACCTTCAGCGGTGGTCATGATGCCGAAGAGTCTGGTTAAGTCACACTGAATAATTCACAAGAGCGGACCTGTCTCTTCTCGTCCCCTCAGAGCGTCTCTGTCTGCCTCTGTCTCCTGAAGACCTACTGCTTAAAGGAACATTGAGGGGACTAACCTTTCCAAACCAGCCTGCCACTCAAACGTTTTCTTCTCTTTTCTATACTTACATTGGCTTCTTTGGCTTGTTCAGTGATGTGTAAAGTGTTAGTGGGCTGACTGTCACTGGACAACTGTTCAAATCCAGGCTTGAGGGAATGAAGAACATGTGTGGACACTGATGGATGCCTCTCTGGATCAGGGTGTCTGATGAATTCTGTAGGTGTGAATGTAAACCTTTTGGGCTCTTTTCAGTGCAGCCACTTTATAGTCAATTAGCTCAACAGCTAGCTATTGCTTAGCAACAGGGAGACTAGAACTACAGAGGCAAACATTTACATTTACGTCATTCAGCAGACGCTCTTATCCAGAGCGACTTCCGTGTCCTGAGTACAGGGACAGTCCCCCTGGAGACACTCAGGGTTCAGGGTCTTAGGGACCCAGTGGTGGTAGTGCTGGAGGTGGGATTGAACCTGGGACCTCTTGATCCATCGGCCCGTAGTGAAGTACCCTACCTCTATACCTTCGCCACCCCTTCAAACTTGTACCATCAGGATCGGTTCATCAGGATCGAGCTTTCATATGCAAATCAACATGCGAAACTTCTGAACTGCATTTCCATAGCAACGTCAATCAGCTCATACATCTGTAAGGGCACAGGAGGGTCGGCGGCACATTTTGGCATGGCGGGTGTGGACGCACACATACACACAGATGAGACAGGGTTAAAGGACTCACCCTCCCGTATCTGTTGGCGTAAGACCCCGTGAGTAAGGAATGGAAAACGATGATTGTTTCATCCAGGTCCCAGATGAACACGCGCTGGAGAAAGAAAAAGCAAAATCAATGCCGAGCTCTGTAGCCTGAAAACCGAGCCACACGTCAATAAGTGCAGGGCGTTGGGGTTTAGGAGCCTGGGGGACCGTCCCACCTGCAGGACGGACGCGTGGGACCCAAACCTCCCTGCCCGTCCACTGCATTAACTCGATCAATAACGGCAAACTAATTCATTAATTAAACTGCTTCGTTAACGGGCCATGACGGCGGATCAGTAATCGGCTACTGAAAAGCTCACGGATTAGATCATAATCTTCTTTCACACGTTTATGGATGGCTAATGTGTTTTGGTTGCTTATGTTCATCTTCAAACTGAACAGACGCTGTGCATGAAATAGTGCCCAAACAACACTTTTTCATCCAGTTTACTCGGGTTCTAACGTTCACAATTTATGTAAAGCTTGTTTGCATGTTAATCATGAAAAAATAAAGTTAAATCTTCAATGTCATGTCACTGCTGTAAAGAAAAATCTCGTATCTCCAGTTTTTTTAACATGGTATGAAATTTGATGCCATGTGAGAAAGGACATCCTTTCTCACAAGCTAAAGCCAAAAGAACCAAACAGAACCCAATAGGAATGTTCCAGAGTTACACTCAGTGAAATGCTTGTGTGAGAAATCTCATAAATGCAAATCTTTTTATGGAGACGTGACTTTTTCTATTGAAAACACTGTGCGTAGCCTGTAAAGACAAATAACGACATTAAAATGGGTATTTTTAATGAGGAGGTGTTTTCTTCGTCTCTTTAATTGTGGAATGGATGGTCCTCGGCACATTCCTTCCGTCTTTTGAAACTTCAGGCCGATAATTAAAGCCTGAATTATGAAAATCTTAATTAATGTGAGGGATTAATGGATTAAGCCTGTTATTTTCTCTTTCTTTTGCACTGCTGTGTGATCCTGGCAGGGTTCCAGTACCTCAAGGTCAGAGTCTGGCGGTGGAGACGGGTTGTTGTTCCTCCTCCCTCGTCCACGTGACTTTCCATCCGAAGCCCGGCGCAATCGATCCGAATCTGAATCTTTAATGGGGGTCGATGGACTGTGGATTGTACTGTACTCTCCTGCAGGAAGAGGAAAAAAGAAAAAGGGGAAAGGAGTGCATCGAGAGAGGGAAACAAAAAAGGCTTTCACCTTCAGGATCCGACACCGCAGCTGGATCCGTTTACCTCGGCCCGGCCGCGGCTACTGTAGGCGCTAATATTGGCTTTATCTGATCCTCTGACACCCCCAGTACCGTTCAGGCCCACCGGGCCTTCAGGTTCATCACTCAGGTTCAGAACTCAGAGCAGCAGATGAACCACTGGAAAGGCAAGTGTGAGCGCAAAGTAACAACACGGTGTTTTCTACCGCGGACAGAAGAGCTATTTTTAAAGCATTTAAAACCCTGAAGCTTAGTTTTTTTACTTTTTATGTTCACTTTCTGTGCTGCACTGAAACTTTTGTAGCATAATATTGGCTTTAATTCAACATCTGCACCGAATGATTGAAACAATCGCGTTTTTGTGGCAAGACTTTGTAGCCAAACACTGAAACTACGCATCAAGACTCGTGATGAACATTTACTGCCATTAAACTGTTAATAAGCTCCCCTCAGCGGAACCACTCCAACTGAGCGAGAGCTCATAAACACTGCGTTCGTTTCCTCTAAAATGAATATTTGCCACCTATTTAAGAACGAGGCTGTGAAACACTACAGATCATCAAAGCCCTCAAAAAACCTCCCGTAATCTCTTACTCTTCAGTTTTAGTTCTGAACTCCAGATTCTGCTTTGAAACATGAAAGCACTTTGGAGCCCAAAGAGCTTCAGAGTGACCTTCTATCAGCAGCTCTGAAAAGGACAACTGTTTAAAAGCTGCTCCTCAGGTCGAGGAGGACGCTCAGATGATCATGAAGACAAGCGTGGTAGATAAAACCACCCACGGCATCGACTTCAGCATCACTGAGGCTTTTGCAGAAAGACCTTTCGGTCAGTGCGTCTTACCTGCAGAGTGGTCGGTGAGCGCTTGGCTGGTGATGCCGGACGGGGGCTCCTGCAGGGTGTAGGTGGCGGTAGTGGACGGCGTGGTGGGGCTGGTGTTGTTGCTGGTCATGTAGGGTGAAGTGTAGGGGCTGCTGTTGTAATACTGGGCGTACTGGCCCTGTCCGAACGCCGGGTAGGAGGGATAGTCCTGCACAGAAACAGCACAGCCGAAACATGAGCCGGAGGCGCTCCGAGATGCTGCTACTTCCCCGAACCCATTCCAACAACCTAAACCCCAACACATGTCTCTGGAGGGCAACATCTGGAGACAGCGAGCTGCCTTCCTTTATCTCCTGTACTGTTTTCTTTCATCCGCATGATTCATGTGCGGAGAGCGGGGAGGTAAATCCGTGTCTACAGCGCTCGGGACATTGGGGGTGATTCATATCATGTGGGTAATGTGCGAGTGTACACATGTCCTCTTCTAAAGGCTTCCAGAAGAACAGGACGGAGAGCCGGGCAGACGGTGGAAACACACTCACAGCATGCGCCACTTATGGAAGAGATAACCCGGGAAGAGAGCGGGATTACAGCTACCTGCTGCGTGCTGTTGAATCCGGTGGAGTTCGTGAGCGAATTGCTTCCTGCGTAGAGTCCGGACGTCGTTGTGAAACTGCCTCCTGCAAGAGCAACAAACATTACAGTGAGCTCAGGTGTGTAAAGAGGGGACAGCATCACAGCAAAGCAGGAGTTCAGTTTCGTTTTGTACAGTGCTGTGCAAAAGTCTTGATCCCCTCATGTCTCTCTGCTCTGTGTGAAAGTGAGACAGCAGGTTCAGTGATTCGTGTCCAAACACCTGTAACTCCAGTCTAAACACAGAGAGTTTTATTCTAACCAGCTTTAAAGTCAGTGTTCACCACCACCACCATTATTCTTCCGCACAGCCTCAACTCTCTTAGACCAGCTCCTTTCTTTAAGTCAGGAACACTTCTCCAGGCTTCTTGAAGGACGACTCTTCTTTGGGACTGTCTTTTGTCCTCTGTGGAGATGATCTCACACTGCTTCTGTCTCTGTCTCTGCTCAGGTACAGAGACTGGACTGAACATGAGAGACAACAACACTGTCCTTCAGGAAGATCTGGAGAACTGCTCAGGTACAGAGACTGGACTGAACATGAGAGACAACAACACTGTCCTTCAGGAAGATCTGGAGAACTGTCTCAACAAAATATGGGGTTAAACCCTGGGGCAGGGTTTGCTAAAGTGTCAACAGATCACAGTTGAACATAAACCCCGTCCAGTTTTTCAGCGCAGGGACAAAAAAAAAAAATGAAAGGCACCTTTGGGCCCCACGTAGTGAAACTTAACCGTGACTTAAAAAAAGTGCAGAAGACGTTTCCATGCCAAAATGATAAAAAAAAGAAAAGCCTTTGGATGATTTACAGCCCCGTCTGCAGGTGAGCGTGTAAGGCATTAAAGGGAATCACAGAATGAAGTGACAGCCAGGACAGGATTGTGGGGGTGAGCTGGAGGTGAAGCCCTGCGTCTAAACCCGAGCCAAAGCGCTCGCAGGTAAAATGAGGGCGTGAAGGGTGTTTGAGGTTTGAGGGAGATGAATAACAGCCCCCTTCGGCCCTTATCAGAGATTTCATCTGGGCTGATGGTGAGGAAGAAACAAAGCTTCTGCTGCTGGTGGTGATGGTGGTGGTGGAGGGGGTTGCCGGGGTGTTTTATCTCCTCGGAGCTGAAACAGTGCCACTGTTGTGTGTAAACCGCTGGAGGAGCACGAAGGAGGGGCTCATTTCTCCTAATTTCCTGCCCCTGAAGCTTTTCCACGTCCATCTTCTCACCGCCGCTCAAAAGAAGAAAAGGAAGAAGAGGCTTTCTGAACCAACCAGGAAGCGCCGATGGAGCCGAGACAGGCCTGAGGTTTGATTCTTCACTTTTAGCAGCGGAGCTAACGGCCCTGACGGACGGATCGGACGAGTAGGGACAAAATGAGGTTCCCAGATTTCGGATCAGGTCGTTTTGTTTGCACATTCCAGACCCCTGCGCTCAGGAGTGAGCACGCTCAGGAGTGAACACGCATTTTGTTTTTTGAACTGACGCAATTTTTATCACCACCAGTATTTCCAGCAATAAAGCTCATGAGATTTTTTAACATTGATGCAGATTTTACAGTAAAGGTTCCCCTGCAGACGCTCTTACGCTGGTGAAGCAGAGCAGAGCATCAGCAGCATTTTAGGGCCGGTTTTAAGGTTAAATTTAGGATTAGAACTAATTTAATCTTTCAAACTGAAAGTTCAGCTCTGCTGGACAGACAGGGAACCTGAACTGAAGAAATAAAGAGAGACGCATGTTTGTGCTGCCGACGTTAAAGCAGCACTGTCAGATTGGACGAGGACATTTAGTTTGTTAATTGCTGTAAAATAAAAACTACACTAAGACGTCTTCAAATAAGCCGAGAAAGAGTCTCAAAAAATGGGCAGAGTGAGTTAAAATGAAGAAAATAAAAAGGTATTCACAAAAACGGTGTAGAACATTAAGGAACCAAAAGAACTTCTTCCATGAGAGGAGAGATCAGATAAAACAAAGCTGTAGTTTTATAGAAATTGTATTTTTTTTAACAAAAAACTCTGTTACATAAAATTGTTTTGATCTATTTTTTCTTTATTACTAACTTTGGTTCATTCAGTGGTAGAGTTTTCCAAAGTTTTGCCGTGTATATATATATATATCAATATATATGATTTTTATTTATTCTATATTTGCACGTCATGTAACTCACTTTGGGAAACAAAGTTTTTTTGTTGTTATTGTTGTTGTTGTTTTTATTATTATCACTGTTGTTGTCGTTATGACTGATGTACACATGGCTGGTGCTGATTGGTAGACAGGAGGGGTTTAGTTTGTTGTCTGGTGTAGATCATCAGAACTGAAGTCATGTGATCGTGTCCGTCCAGGTCAGGGTTCAGAAACATGAGGCTCATTAAGAAGACACACTAGAGTGAAATAAACGACCGTCAGTGATTTTTAAAGAGGAGTGAAACAGGAAACTGATCAAGGAATCAGAGATTTGAACAGAGTGAGACGTTGGACCTGAAGTACCGGCAGAAAACGGATCGACACTCCCTCAAACGTCTTTATTTTATGTGAACGTGGAAATATTTTCCCCAGAAGTTTTCCCTCTCTCTGTCTCACCCTCTCTCTCTCTCTCTCTCTCTCTCTCTCTGTCTCACCCTCTCTCTCTCTCTCTCTGTCTCACCCTCTCTCTCTCTCTCTCTCTCTCTCTCTCTCTCTCTCTCTCTCTCTCTCTCTGTGCTCTCCACCATGAGGAGAGTCATTTATGGTAATTACACCTTTGTTCAGGGAAACAAACAGAGGGAGAGTCTTTTCATCCTGCGGTCATCGAGTGAGCGAGCGCCCTCCCCCTCCCCCCTCTCGCTCCAGCTTTCCTAAAACCGTAACAAACGTGAAGCAGCTTTGCTTTTGGCCAGTGTGTGGCCCAGCGCCGCCACTTTAATGTCCCAGCGCAAATCCCATGATTAAAGAACCCTCCTATCCACCAGACGTCTCTGCAACAGAAACGTCCCCCCATACGCGTCTCTCTCCATCTTCCAGGGCCGAGAAGGTGGAGGGGCGGATTGGTGGAGGAGGAAAAACAGGCCTCACATAAAGAGCAACACATCAAACTCTCATTGCACAGCAAATTAGCTGAACCTACAGTTCAGAAAGTCATAAAAGCAGAGGGGGGACGCGAGACGGCCGCTGACTCTGGAAGGAGCGTGGAGCCACATGAAAGCTTGGCCAGACCCCCTCCTGTCCATGAAGAATGAGTCCATGCTGGGGAAAGGCCTGGTCAGTCCCTGGGGCAAAAAAACCAAAAGAAATCTCTCCCGTCCTGCTCCACTTAGTTCACTCAGGACGAGACACCGTCTCTGCAATCGTCCATTTGCTGTGCTTGATCAGTCTTCTAGCCATGGGCTACGTCCATCATCAGCATGATATTTGGAGCAGAAGTTGTGTAGGCCTCTCTGGGGAGCGGACGATCAAGTCCAGATGGACTTTTAGAAGAAAAAAAGACAGAAAAATAGGAGCCGCTGTCTGGAGAAAAGACACGCGTCCTCCTACATTCATAATAAAAAATCAACGACTCTTCTGAGCGATTCAAAAGTGTGAATCACTTTCAGTTCGTCTTTCGGTTCACTTAGTGATTCACTTGTCAAAATGGGGTATTAAATTTATTTACAATTAAACAGATGCGGTTTTAACTTCACTTAAGGGCTGCAACCAATAAGATCTGAGTTTGAAGAAACTTCAAGCTCATTTATTTTCACAAGGTTTAAAAGTGTGGATTATTGTGCGTGATATTATTTGAGACCTTTGTTTAAACATTGTGTCCTGAAATGGACTCATTACAGGACTGAAAAGAACTTTAAAGTATGTAAATGTCAGTAAATGTAAATGTTGAGTGATTCTGGACTCTCATTAAAAATGTGCCAAAATGAGGGTAAACAGTGTTTAAAGGACAACTGAAGCCCAGTATGTCCATTTTTCCCCACTTCTCCTCCTCAGAGGGACATGAGTGAGAACATGAGTCGGACAGCTTTCCCCCGACAGCTGCGTGCAGGACGTTCTCACTGAGGCTTCAGCCTGGACTCTGTGTGGTCTGGAGATGGGGGTGGGGGTCACACCAAACCTCAGCAAGCCTGTCCATTCTGTCCAGGACATTTATTCTTCCCAAATACCATCCAGCTCTGGACCAGGAGAACTAAAACACTGTCCAAAATCTGATCAAATGAGACCAAGTACATGTTCCCTCCTTAAAATTCAAGGTTCCTCAAAGCTGGAGATGAAATGGTGTAAAAGATGGAAGAACCAAAAGAGCTTCTTTTATGGGATTAACGGTAAATGAAGCTTCCTCAACAATGAAGTAGAACTTGAAGGAATCAAAAGAGCTTCTTCTATGCCATTAGCAGTAAATGAATGCTGAGATGAATTGATGTAGAACTTGAAGGAACCTAAAGACCTTCTATGTGATTAGTAGCAAAAGCAGATTTATGTGAATTAGTGTTGAGACGTATAGTTCACTGAAATTAGAGAATAAACTGGGTGGAAGGAAGGAATCAGGAACTAAATGTGATGCAGTTGTAGTTGTTTGTACGATTAAATTAGTTTAAAAAAAAACAACAACAGAAAAGGAGCCTGAAGCACAGATTGGACCCTGTTCTGGACTAAAGCCTTTCAAATTCTCTTCTTCTCCATGCAGGTCTGAGCGACCAATAGTGAGAGCTGAGCGGCTGTTCATCTGGCCTCTGTGCAGCGAGTGGCTAATGTGCTTGTCAGAGAGAGAGAGAGAGAGTGTGTGTGTGTGTGTGTGTGTGTGTGTGTGTGTGTGTGTGTGTGTGTGTGTGTGTGTGTGTGTGTGTGTGTGTGTGTGTGTGTGTGTCTAAAATGCAAGCTGGACTAAACCCTCTCCCAGCAACCCTCACCAGATCAAGGCAGGAAGACAAAACTGGGGGTGTGCTGGTGGTCCAGTGGGGGGATACTCGCCTACAGACCAAAAGATTGCAGGTTCGAATCCCACCTCCAGCATCCACCACTGGGTCCCAGAGCAAGACCCCGAACCCCCAGTGCCTCCAGGGGGACTGTCTTGACAAAATGACAAAAGCTTTAAAATGTAAAATATTCCTTCTTTTTAACACCAAAACTACACACCTGGGACAGAACCCGATTCTTAAACTAATCCATTAAAAAAGTACTGGTTGCAGGACACGACTGATCCTTCCTTTTAGTTTGTTGCTATGCCAACACCAGAAGCAACCCGACTGGCTGAGTGAGTTTACGAAGAGCGTTACAGTAACGACTCGCGAAAAAGGAAAGCTGGATGTTCTGGACTACGTGATTGACTCATGATTCTGAATCACTGATTGATTCACAGATTCCAGTAACTTCAATTTGGCATCAACAGACTGAATGATCGAAAGCTCGTCCGGGGAGTGTTTTTTTTAAACAATTAAAGGTGAACAGGCCCGGTTTGTGTATTTTTTGACCTGGTACGGCGTCCTGAAGGTCCGGTAGTGTCCGATATTGTGAATCGGGGCTATAAACGAACAACAGATTACAAATTCATCTAATCTTAATTATGAGAAATTAACCAATTACACAGAAGACCAGTGCCATTTGTGGTATCTGCCGCATTATAACGGAACGCTACACAACTAACTGATGCTTCAGATCATCTTTTTTAATAATCCTTGGTGAAGACGTGCAGGATGGACAAGGATGGAGAAAGAACCACACTGAACTTTCAGCAACAAATAAACCCCCGAAACCTTCCATACCTGAAGGTGCAGAAAAATAACAATTAAATCTCCTGATTTCTAAAGTTAAGCTAGAACTGGTGAAACATTTTACAAAAAAGGATGCAGTGAAGCTTGAAGGTCACTAAACATAACAGAGAGGTGCTCTCTCTCAAATGGCAACAAAAATTTGGAGCTCAGAGTGAAGATCTCCTGATTTTCCATTTCCCACCATCTCATCCATGCTGTCACTTCCATACAAGCTCTTAGACTTTCCTTTTGTTATCCAAGAGGACACAACACACCAGAGCATGAGGACGGCCTCCGCCGCAAAGGACAACATTCAAACACATCATAGCCTGTGAGGAGTGGAGACACCAGGAGCAGTGCGTGACCTTGAATGTCTCCGGAATTTGTTAGAAGAGATGAATCGGGGATAAAAATCGTGGACGCCAAGCTTCAGCGGTGGAGAAGATTTAACCACGAAGGGAGGAGAAGGAACGTCTCGGCCACATCTGCACATCTGCCTCATTCACAGTGAGACGCTCTGGAGGCTTTTCAAAAAAGTGGAGATGTTTCTACTGTCACACGCTATTTGGAGCTCGATGGGCCCAGTTCTCACTGCGCCTCGGCGACAGAGTTTAATTCCACAGAGAGAAAGTTCCTACCAGGATCAATGGGTGGCAGACAGTCTGTCCCAGATCCCTGAAGGACTGTGTGACTTTCCAAAAGAGCCTGGTGTTCCCTCTTAAACAAACACACTTAGGAACATCTATGGCCCAGCGCTGAGCCAAACCAGGGAGAGAAAACAAAAAAAAAGCCCTGCTCGATCCTTAAATTGTAAAAACGCAGCTATTTTTCCATCTGTGTTGATTTCACTGAAAGCTTACAGGAAAAAAAAAAAGAACATATGCTCCGAGACGCTGTGGATCAGAACGGGCCTGCTATTAATCGTCTCCCATCTTTGAAGAGGCCCAGAGAGAAACCACATCTCCAAGAAGAAGAAAAAGAAAAAGAAGGCCTACACTGTTCATTACTTTAATTGTTGTTCTTACTTACTTACTCTAACTGCACTGGCGTCCTCTAAGGGACGTTCTCCTGTTGAGTCTTGGCTCCTCCAAATGGTTCTTACTCATGCTCTTTGGGAATTTCATCCAAAGAGTCTTGGTTCCACTTGGTGGTACTTTCATATGCTCTTTGGGAGGTTTTCCTGTTGAGTGATGGTTTGTAGAAGTGGTTCCTCCACATTCCATTAGAGAGGTTCTCCTTTTGGGTCTTGGTTCTTCTTAGTGATTTTTTTCTCTTGCTCGTCTTGCTTTTTTCCATTTGGGGCTAGGTAGATAGTTCTCCATCTGTGTCTCGTTCTTCTTAAGTTCTGTTCCACCAACACGGAACTGGTTCTTGGACCAGATCTTTTTGGGATTCGTTGAATCTTGTTGCTGCCCCACATTCCAACCAGTTTGGAGCAGAAGTGCTGTAATTAAGGATGTGAATCTGAACCTTAAATTTCATGACCCCAACTGCCGGCAGACTTCATGTACCACTGATGAAGGCAGTAAAAGTTTGGTAGAAACACATCTGACCTGAACTGAAGAAGAGGTGGCTGGAGGGCAAAATGACAAAGAGGCGTAGGGGCAAGAATATTCTTACCTTGCATCTGGTAGCTGTAGGGGGCCTGTCCCGTCTGGGGGGTGGAGAAGCTGGAGCTGTAGCTGAGGAAGCTGCTCTGGCCAGGAGACTGGGCCTGGCTCAGCCCACTCTCTGTCTTGATTCCTGCCCACAACGGACCTAAATCAGTTAGTGACACCAGAGCCATGATGCACAGTCCTCAGTGTTGCTGCCTCCACAACAAAGACAACAATAACAACAACATACAGAACCACAGGGCTGTGAGTCAATCTAATGTGGGAACCTTGCTTTAACCTGTTCATAGTTTCCACACGACTGGTGCAAAACCCTGGAAGGCAGAACTTCAGAACAGAGTGTATATTCCCTCTGTTCCAAAAACAAAGATCTGAGAAGTTTTGGGATCCCTGTTCACAGTATTCTAGTCCCTAAAATCAGGGACGTCCCTGCCAGAGCTCCACGTTTGGAGACATCTGCACATATCTTGTGGAGATTCCCTCCCCTTACACTGCTGTCAGGACGAGAGTTTACAGAAGGACAGACGGCTGTGTGTGTCCTCGGTGTGGACGGTGGACAGACAGCTGTGTGTGTCCTCGGTGTGCACGGTGGACAGACAGCTGTGTGTGTCCTTGGTGTGGACAGTGGACAGACAGCTGTGTGTGTCCTCGGTGTGGATGGTGGACAGACAGCTGTGTGTGTCCTCAGTGTGGATGGTGGACAGACAGCTGTGTTTGTCCCCGGTGTAGACGGTGGACAGACAGCTGTGTGTTTCCTCAGTGTGGATGGTCGACAGACAGCTGTGTGTGTCCTCAGTGTGGACGGTGGACAGACAGCT
>JABMDN010000776.1:0-15000 GCA_017165825.1 Hepsetus odoe | reverse complement strand
TACACACACACACACCCTATACACTGGTGCATGCCACTCATACACTGTACACACACACAATCTGCATACCATACAACACTATACACCATACACACACAATCTCTAAGGCATTTATACACACTATAAGACTATACACACACAATTCTATACACTTTATGTGTCATAACAGGTATTCATACACACTATACACTATACACTATACACACAATAACCTCTATACACTATGCACATGCCACTATACACTATACAGCACACACACCCTATACGGGAAGCAGTACATACTATATACTGTACACTATACTTACACACATATTCTATACACTAGGTACTGTGCACACACACAATTCTATACAATTATGTTGTTTTAATAATAATACACCCTCTATACACTTACACTGTAAGGTTATTAATACTGCCACCTATAAGCATCAATACTAATAATACACCCCATACACTATACACTATACACACACAGCACTTATACACTATATAGCACACTATAATTATACACACTATACACTGTGTTACCACACACACATCTATATTAATTATACACACTATACACACTATACTATACACACACACCCTATACACTATACACACTATACACACTATACACACACACACCATACACTATACACACTATACACCCTACACACTACACACTATACACACACACACACCCTATACACTATACACACTACATACATACACACACACCCTATACACTATACACACTACACACTATACACACTATACACACAATCTCTGTAAAACTATGTGCAATAATTATACACTATACACACTATACACTATGCTGGCAATGGCCAATTCTATGTTACACTATAATAATAATTATACACTATACACACTATACACACACACACCCTATATGACACTATACATTAATTATACACCACAGCACACTATACACCATGCACACACACACACACCCTATACACTCTACACACACACACACACACACACACACACACACACACAATACACCCTATACACTATACACACTATACATACACTATACACAATAATCTCTATACAAATTCTATGTTGAACACACACACACACACACACACTATCTACTATAAGCACACACCCTATTCACTATACACACACACACCCTATACACTATACAAACTATTCACTATATACACACACACACACACACCCTATACACTATACACTGTACACACACACACCCTATACACTATACACACTATACACTGTACACACACACACACACCCTATACACTATACACTGTACACACTATACACACTATACACTATACACACACACCCTATACACTATACACACTATACACTATAAGTTAATACACACAATCTTCTATAATAATTATACACACTATACACTATACACGCTTATACACACACACACACAATTCTATACATAATTATACACACACTATACACTATACACACACACACACTCTATACACTATACACTCTACACACACACACACCCTATACACTATACACACTATACATACACCCTATACACTATACACACACACACACCCTATACACTATACACACACACACACACTATACACACACCCTATACCCTATACACACACACACACACACACTATTCACTATACACACACCCTATTCACTATACACACACACACCCTATACACTATACAAACTATTCACTATACACACACACACACACACACACACCCTATACACTATACAAACTATTCACTATACACTATATACACACACACACACACACACACACTATACACACACACACACACCCTATACACTATACAAACTATTCACTATACACTATATACACACACACACACACACACTATACACACACACACCCTATACTATACAAACTATTCACTATAAGAATATACACACACACACACACACACACACACACACACACACACACACACACACACACACACCCTATACACTACACACACACACTGTACACACACACACACACACACACACACTATACACACACACACACACCCTATACACTATACAAACTATTCACTATACACTATACACACACACACACACACACACATACACACACTATATACACACACCCTATACACTATACAAACTATTCACTATACACACACACACACACGCACACACACTATACACACACTATACACACACATTTACATTTACGGCATTTATCAGACGCACTAGAACACCACCACACACACACTATACACTACACACACACACACACATAAGGCAGTCGAGTCACCAGCTTTATGGAAGCAAATTGAACACTTTCAGCATTTTCCAACACTGTCTACCTGTCTGTCTGTCTGTCTCACTGCCTGTCTGTCTGTCTGCCTTTCTATTGTTTCTTCTTTTGGCAGCTTTGGTTGTGTTACAGTCTAACAGAGAGGGATACAAGGAGAGAGTCTCCATTTCTCATGTCCCTGGGAGCCTTAGTGTGTGTGTGTGTGTGTGTGTGTGTGTGTGTGTGTATGTGAGTGTAAGTGTGTGTAATGTTTTTACCCAGCATGCTCAGCTAAAGTTAAAGTAAATAAACAGAGCGGGGTCGAGGGGCAAGACTTTCTCACCCTAAAAACAAAACACTGTCTCCATCAAACACCCTGTACAGGGAACAAAGAGACACACACACACACACACACACACACACACACACACCCCAGTAAAGACCTCCAGGTTGGAGGCAGGTCCACTGAGTTATTAAAGGAATGATGTGCTGATTTCTCTGAATGTTGTCCAGAGTAAGCAGAGCTAGGAGACCCGTCCTCTGTCCTCTGTCCTCCCTCCCAAACCATTTTTTGAGAAGAGTTTAAATTTAGAAGGAACAGTTTATACACAATAACAACCATCTCTACCATTAAACCGCACTTCTCTCATTCACAACCTGCTCACACACCCAGCTGTCCCCCATACGTCCTCATCTCCCATGGGGACACCCTGCCAATCACAGCCACAGAATAGCTTCCTTGAACTTAAGGTTCTTCATTTCCAAAAGCAAAACAAAAGCAACACTATAATCTAGGTAGATAGATAGATAGATAGATAGATAGATACCGTGGTAGGTTAATTTTTGTCCTCTTCCTGTTTGAAAGTGTCTTTTATTATTTTGACTCTGAGCTGCAGGACGGTGTGTGTGAGGAGGATGCTTCTGGACGTTGGTGAGTGTGTGCAGTAGAGCAGGTCCTGCTGAGACACTGCTTTGCAGAGACATTTCAGAAGGACACACACAAAAAAACCCTTAAGCGCCAATGGACATTTGCAGTGCAACTGTTTGGGCGGCCCCATGCCTGGACAGGACGCATGGAAGGGACAGCTGCAAGGACCACATGCCTGGGAGGCCTGGTCAGGCCTATTAAAAAAAGAAACAATTATGTGGACACAGCGTCCACAGTGGGGACGCCCTCTCACTCCTGAATGGACCTGATTCCCAGTTATTATTCCGAGCTCCGGTTTCAGCCCTGGTTCTGATTCAGGTCTCACTGGATCCTGTTCTTCTGTTCTTCACTGTTAAAGAAGCCTGGTGGCCCATGTGACCAGTCCCGACAAATCAGATCACCTTCAGCGGTGGTCATGATGCCGAAGAGTCTGGTTAAGTCACACTGAATAATTCACAAGAGCGGACCTGTCTCTTCTCGTCCCCTCAGAGCGTCTCTGTCTGCCTCTGTCTCCTGAAGACCTACTGCTTAAAGGAACATTGAGGGGACTAACCTTTCCAAACCAGCCTGCCACTCAAACGTTTTCTTCTCTTTTCTATACTTACATTGGCTTCTTTGGCTTGTTCAGTGATGTGTAAAGTGTTAGTGGGCTGACTGTCACTGGACAACTGTTCAAATCCAGGCTTGAGGGAATGAAGAACATGTGTGGACACTGATGGATGCCTCTCTGGATCAGGGTGTCTGATGAATTCTGTAGGTGTGAATGTAAACCTTTTGGGCTCTTTTCAGTGCAGCCACTTTATAGTCAATTAGCTCAACAGCTAGCTATTGCTTAGCAACAGGGAGACTAGAACTACAGAGGCAAACATTTACATTTACGTCATTCAGCAGACGCTCTTATCCAGAGCGACTTCCGTGTCCTGAGTACAGGGACAGTCCCCCTGGAGACACTCAGGGTTCAGGGTCTCAGGGACCCAGTGGTGGTAGTGCTGGAGGTGGGATTGAACCTGGGACCTCTTGATCCATCGGCCCGTAGTGAAGTACCCTACCTCTATACCTTCGCCACCCCTTCAAACTTGTACCATCAGGATCGGTTCATCAGGATCGAGCTTTCATATGCAAATCAACATGCGAAACTTCTGAACTGCATTTCCATAGCAACGTCAATCAGCTCATACATCTGTAAGGGCACAGGAGGGTCGGCGGCACATTTTGGCATGGCGGGTGTGGACGCACACATACACACAGATGAGACAGGGTTAAAGGACTCACCCTCCCGTATCTGTTGGCGTAAGACCCCGTGAGTAAGGAATGGAAAACGATGATTGTTTCATCCAGGTCCCAGATGAACACGCGCTGGAGAAAGAAAAAGCAAAATCAATGCCGAGCTCTGTAGCCTGAAAACCGAGCCACACGTCAATAAGTGCAGGGCGTTGGGGTTTAGGAGCCTGGGGGACCGTCCCACCTGCAGGACGGACGCGTGGGACCCAAACCTCCCTGCCCGTCCACTGCATTAACTCGATCAATAACGGCAAACTAATTCATTAATTAAACTGCTTCGTTAACGGGCCATGACGGCGGATCAGTAATCGGCTACTGAAAAGCTCACGGATTAGATCATAATCTTCTTTCACACGTTTATGGATGGCTAATGTGTTTTGGTTGCTTATGTTCATCTTCAAACTGAACAGACGCTGTGCATGAAATAGTGCCCAAACAACACTTTTTCATCCAGTTTACTCGGGTTCTAACGTTCACAATTTATGTAAAGCTTGTTTGCATGTTAATCATGAAAAAATAAAGTTAAATCTTCAATGTCATGTCACTGCTGTAAAGAAAAATCTCGTATCTCCAGTTTTTTTAACATGGTATGAAATTTGATGCCATGTGAGAAAGGACATCCTTTCTCACAAGCTAAAGCCAAAAGAACCAAACAGAACCCAATAGGAATGTTCCAGAGTTACACTCAGTGAAATGCTTGTGTGAGAAATCTCATAAATGCAAATCTTTTTATGGAGACGTGACTTTTTCTATTGAAAACACTGTGCGTAGCCTGTAAAGACAAATAACGACATTAAAATGGGTATTTTTAATGAGGAGGTGTTTTCTTCGTCTCTTTAATTGTGGAATGGATGGTCCTCGGCACATTCCTTCCGTCTTTTGAAACTTCAGGCCGATAATTAAAGCCTGAATTATGAAAATCTTAATTAATGTGAGGGATTAATGGATTAAGCCTGTTATTTTCTCTTTCTTTTGCACTGCTGTGTGATCCTGGCAGGGTTCCAGTACCTCAAGGTCAGAGTCTGGCGGTGGAGACGGGTTGTTGTTCCTCCTCCCTCGTCCACGTGACTTTCCATCCGAAGCCCGGCGCAATCGATCCGAATCTGAATCTTTAATGGGGGTCGATGGACTGTGGATTGTACTGTACTCTCCTGCAGGAAGAGGAAAAAAGAAAAAGGGGAAAGGAGTGCATCGAGAGAGGGAAACAAAAAAGGCTTTCACCTTCAGGATCCGACACCGCAGCTGGATCCGTTTACCTCGGCCCGGCCGCGGCTACTGTAGGCGCTAATATTGGCTTTATCTGATCCTCTGACACCCCCAGTACCGTTCAGGCCCACCGGGCCTTCAGGTTCATCACTCAGGTTCAGAACTCAGAGCAGCAGATGAACCACTGGAAAGGCAAGTGTGAGCGCAAAGTAACAACACGGTGTTTTCTACCGCGGACAGAAGAGCTATTTTTAAAGCATTTAAAACCCTGAAGCTTAGTTTTTTTACTTTTTATGTTCACTTTCTGTGCTGCACTGAAACTTTTGTAGCATAATATTGGCTTTAATTCAACATCTGCACCGAATGATTGAAACAATCGCGTTTTTGTGGCAAGACTTTGTAGCCAAACACTGAAACTACGCATCAAGACTCGTGATGAACATTTACTGCCATTAAACTGTTAATAAGCTCCCCTCAGCGGAACCACTCCAACTGAGCGAGAGCTCATAAACACTGCGTTCGTTTCCTCTAAAATGAATATTTGCCACCTATTTAAGAACGAGGCTGTGAAACACTACAGATCATCAAAGCCCTCAAAAAACCTCCCGTAATCTCTTACTCTTCAGTTTTAGTTCTGAACTCCAGATTCTGCTTTGAAACATGAAAGCACTTTGGAGCCCAAAGAGCTTCAGAGTGACCTTCTATCAGCAGCTCTGAAAAGGACAACTGTTTAAAAGCTGCTCCTCAGGTCGAGGAGGACGCTCAGATGATCATGAAGACAAGCGTGGTAGATAAAACCACCCACGGCATCGACTTCAGCATCACTGAGGCTTTTGCAGAAAGACCTTTCGGTCAGTGCGTCTTACCTGCAGAGTGGTCGGTGAGCGCTTGGCTGGTGATGCCGGACGGGGGCTCCTGCAGGGTGTAGGTGGCGGTAGTGGACGGCGTGGTGGGGCTGGTGTTGTTGCTGGTCATGTAGGGTGAAGTGTAGGGGCTGCTGTTGTAATACTGGGCGTACTGGCCCTGTCCGAACGCCGGGTAGGAGGGATAGTCCTGCACAGAAACAGCACAGCCGAAACATGAGCCGGAGGCGCTCCGAGATGCTGCTACTTCCCCGAACCCATTCCAACAACCTAAACCCCAACACATGTCTCTGGAGGGCAACATCTGGAGACAGCGAGCTGCCTTCCTTTATCTCCTGTACTGTTTTCTTTCATCCGCATGATTCATGTGCGGAGAGCGGGGAGGTAAATCCGTGTCTACAGCGCTCGGGACATTGGGGGTGATTCATATCATGTGGGTAATGTGCGAGTGTACACATGTCCTCTTCTAAAGGCTTCCAGAAGAACAGGACGGAGAGCCGGGCAGACGGTGGAAACACACTCACAGCATGCGCCACTTATGGAAGAGATAACCCGGGAAGAGAGCGGGATTACAGCTACCTGCTGCGTGCTGTTGAATCCGGTGGAGTTCGTGAGCGAATTGCTTCCTGCGTAGAGTCCGGACGTCGTTGTGAAACTGCCTCCTGCAAGAGCAACAAACATTACAGTGAGCTCAGGTGTGTAAAGAGGGGACAGCATCACAGCAAAGCAGGAGTTCAGTTTCGTTTTGTACAGTGCTGTGCAAAAGTCTTGATCCCCTCATGTCTCTCTGCTCTGTGTGAAAGTGAGACAGCAGGTTCAGTGATTCGTGTCCAAACACCTGTAACTCCAGTCTAAACACAGAGAGTTTTATTCTAACCAGCTTTAAAGTCAGTGTTCACCACCACCACCATTATTCTTCCGCACAGCCTCAACTCTCTTAGACCAGCTCCTTTCTTTAAGTCAGGAACACTTCTCCAGGCTTCTTGAAGGACGACTCTTCTTTGGGACTGTCTTTTGTCCTCTGTGGAGATGATCTCACACTGCTTCTGTCTCTGTCTCTGCTCAGGTACAGAGACTGGACTGAACATGAGAGACAACAACACTGTCCTTCAGGAAGATCTGGAGAACTGCTCAGGTACAGAGACTGGACTGAACATGAGAGACAACAACACTGTCCTTCAGGAAGATCTGGAGAACTGTCTCAACAAAATATGGGGTTAAACCCTGGGGCAGGGTTTGCTAAAGTGTCAACAGATCACAGTTGAACATAAACCCCGTCCAGTTTTTCAGCGCAGGGACAAAAAAAAAAAATGAAAGGCACCTTTGGGCCCCACGTAGTGAAACTTAACCGTGACTTAAAAAAAGTGCAGAAGACGTTTCCATGCCAAAATGATAAAAAAAAGAAAAGCCTTTGGATGATTTACAGCCCCGTCTGCAGGTGAGCGTGTAAGGCATTAAAGGGAATCACAGAATGAAGTGACAGCCAGGACAGGATTGTGGGGGTGAGCTGGAGGTGAAGCCCTGCGTCTAAACCCGAGCCAAAGCGCTCGCAGGTAAAATGAGGGCGTGAAGGGTGTTTGAGGTTTGAGGGAGATGAATAACAGCCCCCTTCGGCCCTTATCAGAGATTTCATCTGGGCTGATGGTGAGGAAGAAACAAAGCTTCTGCTGCTGGTGGTGATGGTGGTGGTGGAGGGGGTTGCCGGGGTGTTTTATCTCCTCGGAGCTGAAACAGTGCCACTGTTGTGTGTAAACCGCTGGAGGAGCACGAAGGAGGGGCTCATTTCTCCTAATTTCCTGCCCCTGAAGCTTTTCCACGTCCATCTTCTCACTAACATTTTTTAGTGTTTTTTTTTAACATTGATGCAGATTTTACAGTAAAGGTTCCCCTGCAGACGCTCTTACGCTGGTGAAGCAGAGCAGAGCATCAGCAGCATTTTAGGGCCGGTTTTAAGGTTAAATTTAGGATTAGAACTAATTTAATCTTTCAAACTGAAAGTTCAGCTCTGCTGGACAGACAGGGAACCTGAACTGAAGAAATAAAGAGAGACGCATGTTTGTGCTGCCGACGTTAAAGCAGCACTGTCAGATTGGACGAGGACATTTAGTTTGTTAATTGCTGTAAAATAAAAACTACACTAAGACGTCTTCAAATAAGCCGAGAAAGAGTCTCAAAAAATGGGCAGAGTGAGTTAAAATGAAGAAAATAAAAAGGTATTCACAAAAACGGTGTAGAACATTAAGGAACCAAAAGAACTTCTTCCATGAGAGGAGAGATCAGATAAAACAAAGCTGTAGTTTTATAGAAATTGTATTTTTTTTAACAAAAAACTCTGTTACATAAAATTGTTTTGATCTATTTTTTCTTTATTACTAACTTTGGTTCATTCAGTGGTAGAGTTTTCCAAAGTTTTGCCGTGTATATATATATATATCAATATATATGATTTTTATTTATTCTATATTTGCACGTCATGTAACTCACTTTGGGAAACAAAGTTTTTTTGTTGTTATTGTTGTTGTTGTTTTTATTATTATCACTGTTGTTGTCGTTATGACTGATGTACACATGGCTGGTGCTGATTGGTAGACAGGAGGGGTTTAGTTTGTTGTCTGGTGTAGATCATCAGAACTGAAGTCATGTGATCGTGTCCGTCCAGGTCAGGGTTCAGAAACATGAGGCTCATTAAGAAGACACACTAGAGTGAAATAAACGACCGTCAGTGATTTTTAAAGAGGAGTGAAACAGGAAACTGATCAAGGAATCAGAGATTTGAACAGAGTGAGACGTTGGACCTGAAGTACCGGCAGAAAACGGATCGACACTCCCTCAAACGTCTTTATTTTATGTGAACGTGGAAATATTTTCCCCAGAAGTTTTCCCTCTCTCTGTCTCACCCTCTCTCTCTCTCTCTCTCTCTCTCTCTCTGTCTCACCCTCTCTCTCTCTCTCTCTGTCTCACCCTCTCTCTCTCTCTCTCTCTCTCTCTCTCTCTCTCTCTCTCTCTCTCTCTCTGTGCTCTCCACCATGAGGAGAGTCATTTATGGTAATTACACCTTTGTTCAGGGAAACAAACAGAGGGAGAGTCTTTTCATCCTGCGGTCATCGAGTGAGCGAGCGCCCTCCCCCTCCCCCCTCTCGCTCCAGCTTTCCTAAAACCGTAACAAACGTGAAGCAGCTTTGCTTTTGGCCAGTGTGTGGCCCAGCGCCGCCACTTTAATGTCCCAGCGCAAATCCCATGATTAAAGAACCCTCCTATCCACCAGACGTCTCTGCAACAGAAACGTCCCCCCATACGCGTCTCTCTCCATCTTCCAGGGCCGAGAAGGTGGAGGGGCGGATTGGTGGAGGAGGAAAAACAGGCCTCACATAAAGAGCAACACATCAAACTCTCATTGCACAGCAAATTAGCTGAACCTACAGTTCAGAAAGTCATAAAAGCAGAGGGGGGACGCGAGACGGCCGCTGACTCTGGAAGGAGCGTGGAGCCACATGAAAGCTTGGCCAGACCCCCTCCTGTCCATGAAGAATGAGTCCATGCTGGGGAAAGGCCTGGTCAGTCCCTGGGGCAAAAAAACCAAAAGAAATCTCTCCCGTCCTGCTCCACTTAGTTCACTCAGGACGAGACACCGTCTCTGCAATCGTCCATTTGCTGTGCTTGATCAGTCTTCTAGCCATGGGCTACGTCCATCATCAGCATGATATTTGGAGCAGAAGTTGTGTAGGCCTCTCTGGGGAGCGGACGATCAAGTCCAGATGGACTTTTAGAAGAAAAAAAGACAGAAAAATAGGAGCCGCTGTCTGGAGAAAAGACACGCGTCCTCCTACATTCATAATAAAAAATCAACGACTCTTCTGAGCGATTCAAAAGTGTGAATCACTTTCAGTTCGTCTTTCGGTTCACTTAGTGATTCACTTGTCAAAATGGGGTATTAAATTTATTTACAATTAAACAGATGCGGTTTTAACTTCACTTAAGGGCTGCAACCAATAAGATCTGAGTTTGAAGAAACTTCAAGCTCATTTATTTTCACAAGGTTTAAAAGTGTGGATTATTGTGCGTGATATTATTTGAGACCTTTGTTTAAACATTGTGTCCTGAAATGGACTCATTACAGGACTGAAAAGAACTTTAAAGTATGTAAATGTCAGTAAATGTAAATGTTGAGTGATTCTGGACTCTCATTAAAAATGTGCCAAAATGAGGGTAAACAGTGTTTAAAGGACAACTGAAGCCCAGTATGTCCATTTTTCCCCACTTCTCCTCCTCAGAGGGACATGAGTGAGAACATGAGTCGGACAGCTTTCCCCCGACAGCTGCGTGCAGGACGTTCTCACTGAGGCTTCAGCCTGGACTCTGTGTGGTCTGGAGATGGGGGTGGGGGTCACACCAAACCTCAGCAAGCCTGTCCATTCTGTCCAGGACATTTATTCTTCCCAAATACCATCCAGCTCTGGACCAGGAGAACTAAAACACTGTCCAAAATCTGATCAAATGAGACCAAGTACATGTTCCCTCCTTAAAATTCAAGGTTCCTCAAAGCTGGAGATGAAATGGTGTAAAAGATGGAAGAACCAAAAGAGCTTCTTTTATGGGATTAACGGTAAATGAAGCTTCCTCAACAATGAAGTAGAACTTGAAGGAATCAAAAGAGCTTCTTCTATGCCATTAGCAGTAAATGAATGCTGAGATGAATTGATGTAGAACTTGAAGGAACCTAAAGACCTTCTATGTGATTAGTAGCAAAAGCAGATTTATGTGAATTAGTGTTGAGACGTATAGTTCACTGAAATTAGAGAATAAACTGGGTGGAAGGAAGGAATCAGGAACTAAATGTGATGCAGTTGTAGTTGTTTGTACGATTAAATTAGTTTAAAAAAAAACAACAACAGAAAAGGAGCCTGAAGCACAGATTGGACCCTGTTCTGGACTAAAGCCTTTCAAATTCTCTTCTTCTCCATGCAGGTCTGAGCGACCAATAGTGAGAGCTGAGCGGCTGTTCATCTGGCCTCTGTGCAGCGAGTGGCTAATGTGCTTGTCAGAGAGAGAGAGAGAGAGTGTGTGTGTGTGTGTGTGTGTGTGTGTGTGTGTGTGTGTGTGTGTGTGTGTGTGTGTGTGTGTGTGTGTGTGTGTGTGTGTGTGTGTCTAAAATGCAAGCTGGACTAAACCCTCTCCCAGCAACCCTCACCAGATCAAGGCAGGAAGACAAAACTGGGGGTGTGCTGGTGGTCCAGTGGGGGGATACTCGCCTACAGACCAAAAGATTGCAGGTTCGAATCCCACCTCCAGCATCCACCACTGGGTCCCAGAGCAAGACCCCGAACCCCCAGTGCCTCCAGGGGGACTGTCTTGACAAAATGACAAAAGCTTTAAAATGTAAAATATTCCTTCTTTTTAACACCAAAACTACACACCTGGGACAGAACCCGATTCTTAAACTAATCCATTAAAAAAGTACTGGTTGCAGGACACGACTGATCCTTCCTTTTAGTTTGTTGCTATGCCAACACCAGAAGCAACCCGACTGGCTGAGTGAGTTTACGAAGAGCGTTACAGTAACGACTCGCGAAAAAGGAAAGCTGGATGTTCTGGACTACGTGATTGACTCATGATTCTGAATCACTGATTGATTCACAGATTCCAGTAACTTCAATTTGGCATCAACAGACTGAATGATCGAAAGCTCGTCCGGGGAGTGTTTTTTTTAAACAATTAAAGGTGAACAGGCCCGGTTTGTGTATTTTTTGACCTGGTACGGCGTCCTGAAGGTCCGGTAGTGTCCGATATTGTGAATCGGGGCTATAAACGAACAACAGATTACAAATTCATCTAATCTTAATTATGAGAAATTAACCAATTACACAGAAGACCAGTGCCATTTGTGGTATCTGCCGCATTATAACGGAACGCTACACAACTAACTGATGCTTCAGATCATCTTTTTTAATAATCCTTGGTGAAGACGTGCAGGATGGACAAGGATGGAGAAAGAACCACACTGAACTTTCAGCAACAAATAAACCCCCGAAACCTTCCATACCTGAAGGTGCAGAAAAATAACAATTAAATCTCCTGATTTCTAAAGTTAAGCTAGAACTGGTGAAACATTTTACAAAAAAGGATGCAGTGAAGCTTGAAGGTCACTAAACATAACAGAGAGGTGCTCTCTCTCAAATGGCAACAAAAATTTGGAGCTCAGAGTGAAGATCTCCTGATTTTCCATTTCCCACCATCTCATCCATGCTGTCACTTCCATACAAGCTCTTAGACTTTCCTTTTGTTATCCAAGAGGACACAACACACCAGAGCATGAGGACGGCCTCCGCCGCAAAGGACAACATTCAAACACATCATAGCCTGTGAGGAGTGGAGACACCAGGAGCAGTGCGTGACCTTGAATGTCTCCGGAATTTGTTAGAAGAGATGAATCGGGGATAAAAATCGTGGACGCCAAGCTTCAGCGGTGGAGAAGATTTAACCACGAAGGGAGGAGAAGGAACGTCTCGGCCACATCTGCACATCTGCCTCATTCACAGTGAGACGCTCTGGAGGCTTTTCAAAAAAGTGGAGATGTTTCTACTGTCACACGCTATTTGGAGCTCGATGGGCCCAGTTCTCACTGCGCCTCGGCGACAGAGTTTAATTCCACAGAGAGAAAGTTCCTACCAGGATCAATGGGTGGCAGACAGTCTGTCCCAGATCCCTGAAGGACTGTGTGACTTTCCAAAAGAGCCTGGTGTTCCCTCTTAAACAAACACACTTAGGAACATCTATGGCCCAGCGCTGAGCCAAACCAGGGAGAGAAAACAAAAAAAAAGCCCTGCTCGATCCTTAAATTGTAAAAACGCAGCTATTTTTCCATCTGTGTTGATTTCACTGAAAGCTTACAGGAAAAAAAAAAAGAACATATGCTCCGAGACGCTGTGGATCAGAACGGGCCTGCTATTAATCGTCTCCCATCTTTGAAGAGGCCCAGAGAGAAACCACATCTCCAAGAAGAAGAAAAAGAAAAAGAAGGCCTACACTGTTCATTACTTTAATTGTTGTTCTTACTTACTTACTCTAACTGCACTGGCGTCCTCTAAGGGACGTTCTCCTGTTGAGTCTTGGCTCCTCCAAATGGTTCTTACTCATGCTCTTTGGGAATTTCATCCAAAGAGTCTTGGTTCCACTTGGTGGTACTTTCATATGCTCTTTGGGAGGTTTTCCTGTTGAGTGATGGTTTGTAGAAGTGGTTCCTCCACATTCCATTAGAGAGGTTCTCCTTTTGGGTCTTGGTTCTTCTTAGTGATTTTTTTCTCTTGCTCGTCTTGCTTTTTTCCATTTGGGGCTAGGTAGATAGTTCTCCATCTGTGTCTCGTTCTTCTTAAGTTCTGTTCCACCAACACGGAACTGGTTCTTGGACCAGATCTTTTTGGGATTCGTTGAATCTTGTTGCTGCCCCACATTCCAACCAGTTTGGAGCAGAAGTGCTGTAATTAAGGATGTGAATCTGAACCTTAAATTTCATGACCCCAACTGCCGGCAGACTTCATGTACCACTGATGAAGGCAGTAAAAGTTTGGTAGAAACACATCTGACCTGAACTGAAGAAGAGGTGGCTGGAGGGCAAAATGACAAAGAGGCGTAGGGGCAAGAATATTCTTACCTTGCATCTGGTAGCTGTAGGGGGCCTGTCCCGTCTGGGGGGTGGAGAAGCTGGAGCTGTAGCTGAGGAAGCTGCTCTGGCCAGGAGACTGGGCCTGGCTCAGCCCACTCTCTGTCTTGATTCCTGCCCACAACGGACCTAAATCAGTTAGTGACACCAGAGCCATGATGCACAGTCCTCAGTGTTGCTGCCTCCACAACAAAGACAACAATAACAACAACATACAGAACCACAGGGCTGTGAGTCAATCTAATGTGGGAACCTTGCTTTAACCTGTTCATAGTTTCCACACGACTGGTGCAAAACCCTGGAAGGCAGAACTTCAGAACAGAGTGTATATTCCCTCTGTTCCAAAAACAAAGATCTGAGAAGTTTTGGGATCCCTGTTCACAGTATTCTAGTCCCTAAAATCAGGGACGTCCCTGCCAGAGCTCCACGTTTGGAGACATCTGCACATATCTTGTGGAGATTCCCTCCCCTTACACTGCTGTCAGGACGAGAGTTTACAGAAGGACAGACGGCTGTGTGTGTCCTCGGTGTGGACGGTGGACAGACAGCTGTGTGTGTCCTCGGTGTGCACGGTGGACAGACAGCTGTGTGTGTCCTTGGTGTGGACAGTGGACAGACAGCTGTGTGTGTCCTCGGTGTGGATGGTGGACAGACAGCTGTGTGTGTCCTCAGTGTGGATGGTGGACAGACAGCTGTGTTTGTCCCCGGTGTAGACGGTGGACAGACAGCTGTGTGTTTCCTCAGTGTGGATGGTCGACAGACAGCTGTGTGTGTCCTCAGTGTGGACGGTGGACAGACAGCT
>JABMDN010000775.1:0-18271 GCA_017165825.1 Hepsetus odoe | reverse complement strand
CAGTGTTCCACAGCACCAGTGTTCCACAGCACAGTGTTCTACAGCACAGTGTTCCACAGCACCAGTGTTCTACAGCACAGTGTTCTACAGCACAATCTGATTAGCATTAATGCTAATCCGGCCATATTCACACTGGTTCCTATTAGCACGCGCCGTGCCCGTTGGAGATGATATGAATGACATGAACGTTTGAAGAGCTGGTAACAGAAGCGGTGACGAAGGCAGGCCGAACAGTGAATTCGTGTGAAAGTGCCTCTTTGTCGGTCCTCCTTCTAAACGGGGCTGGAGTCGAGCGGGTCCAGGACGGGCTGAGAGTCCATCGGCGCGGGACGCTCCTTTTAATAAATCGCACCTTTTACAGAAAGAGACGGTGATGAATTGAAAAATGTTTAGCGGCTCGATGCATTATTAACGGCTTCTCTCCGCCCGAGCCGTCCGCTGATGAATAATTAAAATTAATCCCATTACGGGAGATTTCATTATGGGATAATTTAATTAAAGGAGAGCCCGAGGAGCCGAGGGCCCGGAGAGAGCGCTTGGCCCGGCCTAATGGGCCGAGAGGACGAGGATGTGGAGGTTAATGCACGCCGGCCCATACATTATTGAAGGACTCCTCCTGAGGAAGGGCAGATCAATGAGAAGCTGTCGTGTCGTCAACGAGCTGAAAGCGTCCTAAACAGAAAGTAAACACTGGAAATCAGTCCTCCCTCTCAGATCATCATCTACACACTTCTGCAGAGGACCGGAAGATTTTAAATCAAGAAAAAGACCCTGCGACATTAAGGAACCTTTACTTTTACTGAGGTTGTTTAGTGACCTTAAAGGATCCCACCGAAGAAACGTTTTTTTTTGTTTGTTTTTTTTGGAAAACTATCTGTTATTGCAATGTAGGAGAACCTTCCTAGGATCTCCAAAAGGTTTATATCAATTAAATGCTCTTCCCAGAACCCCAGAGAGAACCTTTATTTTTAGTGAAGTGTTTGTATTTTTCTTCTTGTGAAAGCAATTCTTAAAAGGTTCTTTAGCATTTAAGTAGTAGATATGGAACCATGGAACTCACAGAACCTTCTGAATGTTCTCTGTAAAGGATCAGAAACATGTTGTGTGCAGCATGTTCTGTTAAAACAAAACAAACAAAAAAATGATTCTGTATAGAAATCTAAGGGTCCTACTGTTAGAACTTGGTACGTAGAACCATATTTGTCAAGTACTCTGGAACAGTTTGACAGAATTCAACAGAACTGTTTCTAGAACCTGGATGACCAAGACCCTTCATATGCTTTTCTTGATTAATGCAGTTATGTTCTGTGTTGGGTTCATGGATATTTGGTTATTTTAGAAAAATACTCAAAATGTTTATTTCTTTGAGGAATTAAATTTCTGTTTAGCACTACAAAGGTTGTTCTATAATTACCGCTCTTAGAACCTTTCTATCTGGTACTATTTACAACTTTCTAATAAGCATTCTTTGGAGTTAGGCCCAGCTGGTTCCTTAGGGAACCTTAATGTGAAGGATCCTCATTTTGAAGAAGAACCTGCACAGAATGTAAATAATATTTAAATAAGTTCAATTATAAGCTCGTTCAGGAACCTTTCATTGTCTCTGAGGGTGCTCTTTAGAGCGAGGCCATGGAGGCACAGCTTTGTTACTTCAGGGAACCTTTTTTAGAAGAACCAAAAATACAGAAACATGTCACATCATGATCTCAGACCAGTTAAAAGCATTTTAAAAGCCTCGTGCTGAGTGTTGAGCATTGCCCTGAAAGAACCTCTTCGGTTCCTCAACAGACCTCGACCCGTACCACGTTTCTGAGCGAGATCTGCAGCCTCTGTATGACGTGAGGCTTTTCTTCTACGACCTGAACGTGGGAACAGAGAACCGGATTTTTTCCGAGCGCAGTCTGAGGAGCGGAAGAGGGGTGTGATACTTTCCCCCGAGCGAAGGTCAGGAGCGGTGCTAGAGTTACGAAGGGTAGAACCCGTCTATCCGATCTGAGAAGCGAATGATATCACGGCCTTGTGGGAGCCATTAGGAAGGGAGGTTGAGGGGAGCTTTTTGGCGCGTCGTGTCTTCAGAAGCACTTAAGCAGCTGAAGTGTTCCTCCGAGCCCCTGATACACATCGAGGTAATGCGCATCTGAAGCCACTTTGTGGCGGCCGCGTATCGAGTGTTGAGAGTTTTACGCGCACTCGCTCTAACGGGATTAGAAGTGGAGCGCAGGTAGCTTTGAGGAGAACCATGACGGGGAGTGTTGTGTACACAGTCGGAGGACAGAAGCTAAAGTCCTTCTGTCAGGACTTTAACAGAACCTCGTTATAGAAGCAGGCGCGGAAAGAAAGATTCTCGACCTCACAGGAGCGCGCAGAACACATGGAGGCTGAAATGAAGCAAAAGGGAAAGTGAAAGCGACGGTGTTGTGGGAACACAGCACAGCATCCTCGGGTTCCGCATTTGACCTCTGCCTAAAGGATGAAGAACCCTTTACCAAATTGCATGCTCTGTTTTTAACCCACAGCCATATCTAGCACCTGGGGAGCAGTGACGGGGACAGTAGCTTGATCAGGGTGGAGGTGGTCTGGTGGTTGGATACCTGTCTATGGACCTGTGGCTCAAAAGGTCCCAGGTTCGAATCCCACCCCCAGCACTACCACCACTGGGTCCCTGAGATCCTGAACCCTGAGTGTCTCCAGGGGGGGACTGTCCCTGTAATCATGGACGTCTCTCTGGAGAAGAGCGTCTGATAAATGCCGTAAATGTAAATCAGGGAACCTCAGGGTAAACTACTGGTCCGGGAATCAAACCTTCTGATACTGGAGCCTAGAATCACTCTGCCTTTTTATCTGGAGCATAGAACCTAAAACTGTAGGACCTGGAAGTCCACAAAGCTTTCGGAAATCTTCAGATGAGAAGGTGGTGGTGTTCTAAACCAGCAGGAGATAAAAAGTGACTCCGGACTGTTCTGCAGGAAAAGTTCAGAAAGTGCAGAAAACTTCTGTGCATAGAACCTTTTCAGAAACCTGAGGTGGTTTGGAGAATCTCCACATAATATGAGAGTTCCTACTTCTTCCTCAAAGAAGCCGCCGCCTTCTTCTGCGGTGGTCTAGTGATGGTACTTGTCTATGGACCTGTTGCTCAAGAGGTCCCAGGTTCGAATCCCACCTCCAGGACTACCACCACTGGGTCCCTGAGCAAGACCCTGAACCCTGAGTGTCTCCAGGGGGGACTGTCCCTGTAATTAGGACATGGAGGACACTCTGGAGAAGAGCGTCTGATAAATGCCGTAATGTAAATGTAGAAAGAACCTTTTAGAAATTTCGAAGGACGGTCATGTGTTGAGATGTAAAGTTGAAGGTCATGCGAGATGAAGAAGACGGAGGTCACTCTGGACATTTAAAATGCCTCTGCAGAAGGGTTCCTTGTCAGAGAAACTCGATAATGTCTTCAGAAAGGCAGCGCCAGGACGTGAAGGACGAGGTCAGGTCTTTCTCCTGGTCACGTTTAGGTGAAACGCAAATGCAGGCATTTAGAAAAGGAGGCGCAAACATTAGCATTTGGTGCAAACAGCGGTCTAATTTATTTACCAGCGTAACGAGCTGCAGACGGCGCTGAAGGAAAGAAAGCCTGTAGGTTTAAAATGAATAAGAATTGATTGCATCCCAGTAAAAAAAACCCAATTGTCAGAGTGTTAACTGGATTGCAGTGGAACGTCTGCGGCCGTCCCCGGCTGCTTTATTGTGTGTTAATGCAATAGAGGACACTTAGCAATAAATGCATCTTTCTGATGAGCTCGGAGAGGTTTTCCAAAATGGCCTGATGAAATTGTCCAAATTGGATTAGGCTAAGCTGCTAATGACTCCTAAAACAAAGGGAAAATATCCAAATAAAATTAGCCCGGCCTCTTGTTCTCTAAATAAATCATATGTAAATTACTGTCAGAGGAAAAGGATGCCTGCCTGCAGGGGAAATGCTTTATTATCTCAATGGCTCTGCAACTCTAATAAAGATGCTTTTTTTCCAGAGATGATTTAAAAATAAAGAAGGAGATGAAATAAAGGAGAGTGATGGGCTTTAAACACTGCAAAAACAACTTTCCTTCCAATGAAGGAGAACCGCTGAAGATCTGAATGAGTGGAAGAAGAACAGTTAGAACACCAGACCATGAGAGAGGCGTGATGGTTGCGCTGCCGGTGCCGCAGGTTTGATCATTTTAATACCCCATGAATCGTGCGGGATTAGATGAAACTGCACTAGTTCTGTTTAGATTAGTCCCCAGTAGATCAGCTTGGATTCGGATGGCGGCGGATCGGATTCAGCTTGCTCACCGAATCCTTTTGAACAAAGACAGTAAAGAAAAGAAGTTTAACCCACAGTATGAACGATCGAAGGTGAGGACCATGTGCATGGACGCTGGGCGGACAGATTCTGCTAAAGTTAATCAAACCTTTGGAGATTCGGTTCCACGATCAGGACCCTGTTCACACCTGAATTGCAATAAGATCGGTTCTAGACGTTCCACAGAGGAACACGTCCGGATCAGTTGGACATTAATGGACTTCACCCTTCCAGCTGTCCAGGACAGAGTCCATGTCAGACACGTTTTACATTTCATTTTCCGGATCAAGTTGTTCATCCGAAGGTAAATACGGTGGTTTCCATGGAGACGTAAACTAATATAAACGTGTTGGACAGACGAGGGAACGACAGTCAGACTGAAGAAACGGCCGCCGTTTATGAATAAAAAAATTAGGAAACGGCATCAAGTCCCGCCTCCTGCAGGCTCCGCCCTCCTCCAGGCTCCGCCCTCCTCCTAAACCACAGCTTCAATTTACAGTGTGAAGTCCAAACGAAAACGTCCTGCAGTTCTGCACGTGTGAAAGGGTTCACACTCCAGTCAGCTTCAGAAACAGAAAAGGATTAAAAGGTCGGACGTTACAGCAAGAAAATGGTTTACGTTTATTCGTTTATTGGACGCATTTCTCCAAAACGACTTACAAGCAGTTAAGCCGGAGTTGAACCTGTAGCTTCGCTCCTGATTCTGTCTTAAACAAGCTGCTCGGGCAGAAAGCCCGATCATTAAGGGAGGAACCGTTAACGTCCTGCAGTAGAACCGGATCTTTAACCCACATGATAATTCTGCATCGACTCCTAAAACCCTCCCGGAGCACCGTGCCGCGCCCCCTCCGCCCCTCTCCATTTAACAGCCAATAGAACGTCGGTCAATTAAGACGGCGCCGAGATTCTTCCTGCAGTAGAATCAGAGACAGCGTCGCTCCCGAGCTGCTGCTTCAATGAATCGACACAAACTGCAGAGATGCACCTTACACACACACACACACACACACACACACACACACCTCTCACACACACCCCCCAATACACCAAACAAACAAACACACACACAGCCTCTGTCTCTCATCTCTCATGAGTAAAAAGGTAAAAGGGTATTAGTGTATCCTTTACAGTGTATCCTCCTGGACAGTGTATTCTTTACAGTGTATTCATTAGTGTATCCTCCTTTACAGTGTATTGTTTACAGTGTATCCTCCTTTACAGTGTATCCTCCGTTACAGTGTATTCATTAGTGTATTCTTTACAGTGTATCCTCCTTTACAGTGTATTCATTAGTGTATTCCTCCTTTACAGTGTATTGTTTACAGTCTATCCTCCTTTACAGTGTATTCTTTATAGTGTATCCTCCTTTACAGTGTATTCATTAGTGTATCCTTCACAGTGTATTCTTTATAGTGTATCCTCCTTTGGTGTATTCATTAGTGTATCCTTCACAGTGTAATTCTTTATAGTGTATTCATTTACAGTGTATTCCTTACAGTGTATCCTCCTTTACAGTATATTCATTAGTGTATTCTTTACAGTGTATCCTCCTTTACAGTGTATCCTCCGTTACAGTGTATTCATTAGTGTATTCTTTACAGTGTATCCTCCGTTACAGTGTATTCATTAGTGTATTCTTTACAGTGTATCCTCCTTTACAGTGTATTCTTTATAGTGTATCCTCTTTACAGTGTATTCATTAGTGTATCCTTCACAGTGTATTCTTTATAGTATGTCCTCCTTTACAATTATTCTTTAGTGCTATCCTCCTTTACAGTATATTCATTAGTGTATTCTTCCTGAATATATCCTCCTTTACAATGTATCCTCCGTTACAGTGTATTCATTAGTGTATTCTTTACAGTGTATCCTCCGTTACAGTGTATTCATTAGTGTATTCTTTACAGTGCATCCTCCTTTACAGTGTATTCATTAGTGTATCCTTCACAGTGTATTCTTTATAGTGTATCCTCCTTTACAGTGTATTCATTAGTGTATCCTTCACAGTGTATTCTTTATAGTGTATCCTCCTTTACAGTGTATTCTTTACAGTGTATCCTCCTTTACAGTATATTCATTAGTGTATTCTTTACAGTGTATCCTCCTTTACAGTATATTCTTTACAGTGTATCCTCCTTTACAGTATATTCATTAGTGTATTCTTTACAGTGTATTCTTTACGGTGTATCCTCCTTTACAGTGTATTCATTAGTGTATTCTTTACAGTGTATCCTCCTTTACAGTGTATTCATTAGTGTATTCTTTGCAGTGTATCCTCCTTTACAGTGTATTCATTAGTGTATTCTTTGCAGTGTATTCTTTATAGTGTATCCTCCTTTACAGTGTATTCATTAGTGTATTCTTTGCAGTGTATTCTTTATAGTGTATCCTCCTTTACAGTGTATTCATTAGTGTATTCACAAGTGTATTCTTTATAGTGTATCCTCCTTTACAGTATATTCATTAGTGTATTGCGGTTTTAAGGAAGCAGGCTGTGAAATATGTAAGACCCGTCTCACACAGGACCTTGCTGGTGTGTTTGACACACTGTTAGACTTTTCAGTATTTAGCTTTATGAGCAGTTAAAGGGTTAAAGAGCTGGACTGGAGCGGAAATATAGTGTATTCATTAGTGTATTCTTTACAGTGTATCCTCCTTTACGATAACGTTCTTTATAGTGTATCCTCCTTTACAGTGTATTCATTAGTGTATCAACGCAGTGTATTCTTTATAGTGTGCAACCTCCTTTGGTGTATTCTTTTACAGTGTATCCTCCTTTACAGTATATTCATTAGTGTATTCTTTACAGTGTATCCTCCTTTGCACAATTATATTCATTGAGTGTATTCTTTACAGTGTATCTCCTTTTACAGTATATTCATTGGTGTATTCTTTACAGTGTATCCTCCCTTTTGCAGTGTATTCATTGGTGTATCATCTGCAGTGTATTCTTTATAGTGTATCCTCCTTTACAGTGTATTCTTTACAGTGTATCCTCCTTTACAGTGTATTCATTAGTGTATTCTTTACAGTGTATCCTCCTTTACAGTATATTCATTAGTGTATTCTTTACAGTGTATCCTCCTTTACAGTATATTCATTAGTGTATTCTTTACAGTGTATCCTCCTTTGACAACATTAGTGTATTCTTTACAGTGTATCCTCCTTTACAGTATATTCATTAGTGTATTCTTTACAGTGTATCCTCCTTTACAGTGTATCCTCCGTTACAGTGTATTCATTAGTGTATTCTTTACAGTGCATCCTCCTTTACAGTGTATTCATTAGTGTATTCTTTACAGTGTATCCTCCTTTACAGTATATTCATTAGTGTATTGCGGTTTTAGAAGCAGGCTGTGAAATATGTAAGACCCGTCTCACACAGGGACACTGGTGTGTTTGACACACTGTTGAACTTTCAGTATTTAAAGCTTTAATGAGCAGTTAAAGAGAGTTAAGAAGAAGGCTGGACTGGGCCGAGACACTGTTGTGTTGTGTTGGACTGGAATGGACTATGCTGGGCTGGGCTGGACTGGAATGGACTGAACTGGATTGTGCTGGGCTGGACTGAACCGGACTATGCTGGGCTGGGCTGGGCTGGACCGGACTGTGCTGGGCTGGGCTGTGCTGGGCTGGACTGGAATGGACTGAACCGGACTGTGCTGGGCTGGGCTGGACCGGACTGTGCTGGGCTGGGCTGTGCTGTGCTGTGCTGGACTGGAATGGACTGAACCGGACTGTGCTGGGCTGGGCTGGACCGGACTGTGCCGGGCTGTGCTGGACTGGAATGGACTGAACCGGACTATGCTGGGCTGGGCTGGGCTGGACCGGACTGTGCTGGGCTGGGCTGTGCTGGGCTGGACTGGAATGGACTGAACCGGACTGTGCTGGGCTGGGCTGGGCTGGACCGGACTGTGCTGGGCTGGGCTGGGCTGGGCTGGACTGGAATGGACTGAACCGGACTGTGCTGGGCTGGGCTGGGCTGGACCGGACTGTGCTGGGCTGGGCTGAACCGGACTGTGCTGGGCTGGGCTGTGTTGGGCTGGACTGGATTGGACTGAACCGGACTGTGCTGGGCTGGACTGGACTGTGCTGGGCTGGACTGGATTGGACTGAACGGGACTGTGCTGGGCTGGACTGGACTGTGCTGGGCTGGACTGGACTGTGCTGGGCTGGACTGGACTGGACTGTGCTGGGCTGGACTGGACTGGACTGTGCTGGGCTGTGCTGGGCTGGACTGGACTGTGCTGGACTGGACTGTGCTGGGCTGGACTGGACTGGACTGTGCTGGGCTGTGCTGGGCTGGACTGGACTGTGCTGGCTGGACTGGACTGGACTGGACTGGACTGTGCCGGGCTGTGCTGGGCTGGACTGGACTGTGCTGGGCTGGACTGGACTGGACTGTGCTGGGCTGTGCTGGGCTGGACTGGACTGTGCTGGGCTGGACTGGACTGGACTGGACTGTGCTGGGCTGTGCTGGGCTGTGCTGTGAACGGTGCAGCAGGCCGGTGGGACGAGGAGTGCTCGAGAAGCTGCTTTAATTCTCCAGCACGGTTGCCTGGTAGCGAGGGTTTCTGCCGTGCAGGTAATGTATTTGTCTGTCTATTGTTCTTCGCTCATTCCTGTTTGAGCCGCTGGATTTGCCGGGGCTTGTTGGGGCCACAAAAAGCCCCCCCCCCCCCCCAGCGCGGTTCTGACTACAGCTGCTGCTCAAACAACCTTCACACAGGTGAAGTGAAAGTGAAAGTGACGGTCATCGTAAACAGCACACAGAGAAACAACCTAATACACCCTATGTATTTAACACACACACACACACACACCATCCAGCAGGGGGCAGACATATGCAGCAGCCAAAGCAGTGATGGGGACGGTACCTTGATCAAGGGAACCTCAGGACAATTTACTGATCGGGGATTCAAACTCATGACCTTCTGATCCTGGAACCTCGTCCCTAAACACAGATGAACCCCTTAAACGACATGTGGGTCAGTCTCACTCACTAACTCCTCCATGTCCAAACAAAAGGTTTCCTCTTGATCTACATTCTCTTACTTTTTTTTTTCCATCAACAACAAAAGTTGGCTGCTGAACATGAGCAGATTCATTCATTTCAGCGTTTAGTCAGCAATTTGCAGTGGAGAACCCTCACAATGTTGTAGATCTTCAGAGAAGCTCTGATGACAAAGTCAGTGACGTTTAGTTGATGTAGGAAAATCATGTTGGTGCCTAAAGTTCTGCGCTGCTCTCACTGTTTCATTCTGCTGGGAAACAATAGAGGTAAATGTATAGAACCAACAGAACATCCTGCAATCAGGACGTTCCTCGCCGTGGTGTCTGGATCCCATTGGTCAGCATCATCAGCATTATCAGCTAGTCACGTTCCCCAGACTAATGAGAGAGAACGCCGCTCGGGCCCTCCAGGAGGTTCTAGAGACATCACTGTGTGAGAAGGTGAACAGCAGAACTCAGTTGCTGTGAATAAACACACAGACATATTTACAAGCTTCAGCTGGGTTCTCCTTTTGTTTTCTTTAAATTCTGATCTACAGACAGGAAACGAACTCTCATGTTAGCCACACTCACTCAGACACAGCCTCTGATTGGTCCACATCCTGAACAAATGGCTAATTACCGTACTAACAACAGTGTTTCCAACCTGGAGAAATGGATCGATAATCCAGGAAGTGCTGGGTTCGGTCTCCAAAATGACTCTATAAAGAGCCAACATCACCCCGGAGACCTCAGCGGAACAGCACAGCGCCCCATTTCTCCCGAGACATTCAGTCTGATGTCCAACGTCCTCCACTTTGGAAGGCTAGAGCCGAGCTCTGGTATAAATTATTCAGCATCTACGGTGTTCTGTGCTCATGAGAGTGAGGAGATGAAATGTGGATCCTCATTCAGACCCCTGGAGATTAAGAGGATCACAGTGAAGTACACGAGCGATGTCAGGAGTCAAACCTGTCAGGGGTTTAAAGCCTTTTGGGGGCCAAAGGAGCTTCGACAGGGGCTTTTAACAGCAGTTTGGAGCAGAAAACGGTCTAAACAGCAGCCGAAGAGGACGGTCTTCTAGTCCAGAAGCCGAGTGTTCCTCCACACAGGACTCCCGTCAAAATGACCAGTTTCAAAAATGTGAGTCTCGCTTTCCTTTAACATTCGGAGCCAAACAGACGGGGTGTACACTCATTTAAGATCTAATTTTCTTCTGAACTTTACAGATCCAGTGCAGATTGTTTAGGGGAGGAAGTGCTAATGTGGATCATCCACAACAGGACAGGGTGACACCGCATGCATGTCCATGTGGCATACTGGTTTCCATGGTACACGCATGGCTACACGCAATTTTGAGGCCTGGTTACACAGTAACGTGTGCGGTAATCATTAGGGGGAAGGTTGTACGTTTCCATAGCAGCATCACATGCATTTAAAAAAATTGTCTTATTTTGCTATACCCGTTTCCATGGATACAACTGCTCTCAGTTCTTAGATCACACACTATATACCCACATTCATTCTGACTCTCTGTCCTGTTTGAGTCAGTTTTATTGATGCTGCGCTTTTTACAATGTTGTCGTCACAAAGCAGCTTTACAGAATCCGGTCCGAGCCCCAGTCGGGTGAACCGAGGGCGACAGAGGCAGAACTCCCCAAACAGGAGGAAGAACCCTTGGGAGGAACGAAGACCCAAAAGGGGAACCCGTCCTCCTCTGGTCCACACCGGAAACAAAAAGGAAAGAAAGAGAGAGAAAAACCCTGTATAGCACTGACTTCCAGTAAATGTGAGTTCCAGTAAGTCCACTGGTGACTGAAACTGGAGGTTCAGTTTGTGCAGTTTTTTATAGTTAGATCTTTTTTTTTTTTTTTTTTTTTTTTTTAAGATAAATGTACTGAGAGCACGGATCTCATTACAAACAGAAACAGACAACATTTATCCAAACATGCACCATCTGGGCCATTTCCGTCCGTAAACTTACGGACGCTCAGTGTGGTTCGAACGCGAGGCCTTAATTGGCTCGAGGGTTCTGGAAGGAGCGAAGCGGCACATCACCATAACTGAAAGTCCATCCCGAGACAGAAAAAGTAGCCCTTGCCCTGCTGGGCCAGACCCACTGGTGCCGTTTGCCGTCCGCTGGCGAGAACTAAAAATATTTCCTGCAACAGCATTCCGCCTCCGAAGCGTACGTGCCAGTAGTTAACAGTGCGGGGGCCAAAAATAGCTTCCTTTTCAGGGACGGAGGAGGGAGGAGCGCCAAGATACTCGGTCCGATAACGGGGACAGGTGACTTCGTCTGAGCGCTCACAGAGCGTCCCGCACATATCGGCTGGATAAGTGCTTCTGCCGGCAGCCGTCTCGGGCCCAGCCAAGGTTACGTCACCGCAGGAGCACCTGTCCCCGAAAGACGTCACCAGCCTTAAGTCGCTCCGGCTGCCGTCCAAACACTGAACTCCTGGACCGCTGCCGTCCCGCTGCTCATCTGTGAGTAAGCAGAAGGAGAAGGCAGGGGTGTAGCAACAGGAAGTCTAATTTAGAGAAGAGGAGGAGGAGGAGGAGGAGGAGGAGGAGGCTTGGGGGTTTATGAGGGATAAACAGCCTCTGTACTTGTCACTCAACCTCAGGCGGCAGTAAACGGCCCTCAGCGACAGACTGGGCCTATTTAAAAGCTGATGAGATCCATGAAGCTCGCGGTTACGGTGCGCAGAGTGGGCGACCTAAACCATAAACCCCAAAGTGAAAGTGCAGAGAAATAAAGAAGTAGGAAAGTAGTTCACAGAAAGTACTCGAGTACTCGACGTGGAGATTTTAGGAGATGAATAAGGCCTTGTATCTCCTATTTGAATCTGCCGTCCCACATTAAAGAGAACTTCATTAAGGTTGGATGGAAATGAAGTGCGGCGGTCTAGTGTTTGGGACAAGGCTTCAGGTTTGGAAGGTCATGGGTTCAAATTCTGAAGTAGAATTGCAATGAGGTACCCTTCGCCAAGGTACCGTCCGCAATACCCGGAGCTGGATACGTCTGCCCCCTGCTGGATGGTGTGTGTGTTAAATACAGAGGATGTGTTTGGTTGCGGTTCAAGGTGTTCACAAATAGTCACTTTCACTTTCAAATAAGAAGCACAAAAACACAAAAAGCAGCCGCTTTCCGTACGACCGCTGAAGAAACTAAGATTCGACACGTCCCATAACATCTGGACAGGCTGCTTTTTAAACATGTTTCATAAAACAGAAATTTTGCAGAAGTTTAGAGGACACTCAGAGTCAGCTCACCATGTGAAAGGAACAGAATTCATTCTGAAAGGGTTTTCTAAAGATATTTAAAGATTTTGAAAGTTCAGAGACGTTTGTTATTTTTGTAACACGTGTGTGTTATTTTTACCCCACCGTTCAGAATCCAGGAACAGTCCGTCTGCTGTTCCTGGATTCCTGGTTCCTGGAGGACGAGATGCGGTTGAATGGATCTGTTTCGTCACTCTCTGGGTGTAAACGGAAGCGGTGATTTTTACAGTGCCGGAGTCACCGCTGTACATCGCGATCGACAGCTCAGTTGTGTGTTCCGTTTATTTAAACATTGTTTTACTTTGTTGTTCCTGCTCGTCTGTGCTGTAATAAGCATCTTTCCTCGGGATCAAAGTTCAGATCTTCGAGAACATCCGAGATGGGACGAGCAGGACGCTCAAACACATTTCGGAACCAAATGTGCATCACAAAGAACCGATCACGCGCCAGCGACAGGATAAAGAGCATCCACTCCGAGCAGGTCGCAGGGCCCTGCTGGCGAGCGTCCCCCGCCGTGGGCTGGCGTAGGTCATTAAAACAGAAGGACAATCGGTCCAGAGCGAGGACGCTAATGCTGCGCTGAACAGTAACAATACCGCCGTGCGTGGCAGCAATCAGAGCCCCAATCCTCTGGCAGTCAGAGGGAAATGTGAAATGCTGATGGGCTTACAGCGTCTGGGATGAAGTCACGCTGCATCTGCTCCACAGATACCCCCCCGCAAAAACAGCCCGGGACGTTCAGCCAGCAACAGATCCACACCAGAGTCCTGACAAATATCTAATATACTCAAAACCAATATTTCCACAGGGACACAACCGCTACGCTGCAGCAGAGCCGACATTACATAAGAGGTTTTTTACTGAAACCAGTTCCAGCCAAGCTTAAAAACAATTCAGTGTTTATGATGCGATCCGGATCAGGTTCTGTGTCAGAACCATTTCCCACTGTTGGTGAACAGAACTGAACGTCCCGCGCAGACATGACATCATTTAACTACATTCAACCTTCACACCGTCCCCCCCCTTCCACACCGTCCCCACCGTCCATACCGCCCAAACCGTCCACACCGTCTAGACCGTCCCCACCATCTAGACCGTCCCCACCGTCCACACCGTCCTGGCTCTCTCGGCCTCCAGCAGTAACTCCACCACTACTGACCCTCCCTTCAATCGTTCACATCGATGAACTGTACATTCAACCTTCACACCGTCCACACCGTCCACACCATAGCGCTGCACCAAACCTGCACGGATTCTAGAGCAGAAATCCTGCTTCCTGTCAGACAATCTGATCTTAATCAGACTGATTAAATTAAACAGGAACTAATGCTTAAGTGCTCCAGGCTGCCAAGTGTCTAAAGATGAGGTTCTAGATTAAGGGGTTCCACCCACTCAGCATTGAGCATCAGCAGTAAACTAATCCCTCTGATCATCTGGAATCATCTGCTCCTGGTTCTTCACTGCTTCATATCTTAAGTTAGACGCTTTGTTCTGCTTGAAGGTTCAGACGTAGATCACTGTGTGGATTAACCAACACAGAACTATCAAACTGCTCAGGTACAGAGACTGGACTGAACATGAGAGACAACAACACTGTCCTTCAGGAAGATCTGGAGAACTGCTCAGGTACAGAGACTGGACTGAACATGAGAGACAACAACACTGTCCTTCAATCAAAGCTTTTGCACAGTGCTGTATATCTGACCATGTTTTTTGGGTTTCAACTCCGTCTGTATTGCAGTAATGTTCTCATGGGTCAATTGTGCAATATCCAGAACTCAGGAAGCAGTGATGGGGACGGTACCTTGCACAAGGGAACCTCTGGGGACCCTACTGTTCTGGGATTTGAACCCTAAAACACGAGACCTCTGCCCCCCAAATATATGAAGCTACATCGTTTGGCCAGACCGAATCAAAAGCGTGACATTAAGAGGACGTTTCCTTCCCTCCAGGGTTGAGTCTGATTTGTGTTGCCGGGTGGTAACCAAGACACACATGATCATTAAGTCAGAGCTGCTTTAACCGCCGTTAAAGCTCCTCCATTGTACAGTTTCACCGAACGCAGCCGCTTCCACACTCACTCATGACATAATGTGTGAATGACTGAGGACTGCTGGGACTTCATCCACGTTTACTTTCTGCAGCCGCAATGAAAACGGCAGCGCTCGGCACCAAGTTCAACAGGAAGGGCCCGTAAAAAGCAAACGGCCGAAAAACCCCACAATATTTCATAATTAATAGGTAGCAGGGAGGGAAGGGGGAGTCAAGGTGACGTAAAAAGGTCAACAACATATAAAAGCCATCAATCTCTCTTTATAAATAATGCAGGATAATTAAAGGAAAGAAAAAAAAACAGGGGTGCGGATGTGATGTATTGCTGCTTGGCAGCTTTAATGACCCAGATTTGTGAGAAGAACTGTTAATAGCTGATGGTTCTGGTCCGTTTCGGACGGTGGTCTCCCGCTCGGTGGGAGGCCGCACCTGCGCGTGGGACGAAAAATCGTTTCCCAGAATTCCCCAGGCCTGTTGGAGCGCCAGCATTAGCCCTGCGCTAACTCCTCCGCCGACTCCCTTAATCACCGGCGGGAGATTTACTCCCCTCCGCCGACTCCAGCGGCCCGCTCTGCACGGCTGGGGTTTCCTGGCCTGTATCAATATTAGCCCTATCAGACCGACACACGGGACCTCGGGCCGGGCCTCCTTAAATAACCTGCCTATCGCTTTCAGAGCCGGAGCTTATTTATAGTGTTTACTCAACCCTGCCGAACGACAGCGTGCTCAGTCTGCAGGTACGCGGGGTCTGGTTAATTCAGGGGTGCACAAACTTTTAGTCCTGCACCAAGATGTTGCACTAAAATGATGCGTATTCTGTGTCTGTGTGTGTGTGTGTGTGTGTGTGTGTGTGTGTGTGTGTGATCTGTAAATATAGATCAACTATTGTTCACACAGTTCCCACAGTTCTCTGCTGTCTGTTTTGTGTTGTTCTACTTGGAAAGTGATTTTTGGGGCAAAAAAGACTAAAATACTGAAATTAACACTTAAAACAGGAAACATCACCCACACACACCCACAGACAGACAGACAGACAGACAGACAGACAGATGTGGTTTGTGTAGAGATGTCAGATTATAATGTCTGACTGACTCTTGGGTTTTAAAAAGCTCCATCAGTGATTTCAGCCGCTGCACCAGGACAGTGGAGAACCGAGTTATTTATTGAGGTGGAAATTTAAGTGGCCTTTACTCGGGCCGGCCCGTTTCTCCGGGTTACTTCAACTACCCTCTGTAAAACACAGCGGCCTTAATTATCGCCCTGGAGGTTTAACCGCGGCCCATTTAATGACGGCGGGTTTTACGGCCACTTTATTAAAGCCAACCGAGTGTGTCGTTCAGAACATAACGGCACTTACTAACGGCATAACGGTTCTCACTTCCTGCCCTCCGTCAGGCTCCCTGGCTGCAGCGGGAGGAAGTGAACCACTGTTTACAAGAGTCCAGAAAAACAAACAAAATAAGGAAATCATTTGGAAACGCAGTGTGGGAATATTTGGACCTTCACAAGCGCTAGTCAAGATGGTCACAGACGAACAATCATTTCACTAATATCTGTTCACCTTCACTCACTCTCACCCGCTCTTTACTTCCAGTCTAGTGCAAGCAGCGCACGTGAGAACGGGGCTTGATTTAGGGTTCCTGTGACACGGAAAGATTTCAAATGCAGGAGGGGTTTAAAAGGAATCACTTCAGTGACTTTGTTCTCCAAGAGAAATGAAAAACAACAAAGAAGAAAACCTTAGTAACCACCAAATACATCCAAGTGCTTGCCAAATCTTAGCAACAAGAAACCTTGTGGTGATCAGTTACCGGCAACCGGCAAGCCCTACCAACACCAAAGCAACCATCTGCAATACCACTGTAAGAAACCTAGCAACCATCAGAGATACCCTAGTAACCAGGTCCCCACATCTTCCTAACCAGCTTCAACATCACAGCATCCACCTGCAGCACCATCATTCATTTAGCAACCAACAGCAAACATTTCCATTCATTCAGTAACCAGCTAGCCGCAACTTAGCAACATGATCCTTGTTGTCACCTAGCAACACTCAGAAAGCCATGTGAACACCCGGGCAATCACCTGAGACAGCACAGCATCTAGTGAGCTGCATGTTAGCACCCTGCTACACCCCAGGACTATATGGAACACGACACGACTGCTTTGCCTCGGTTTAGCACCTGCAACATCTTAGTAACCACCAAACACCAGCCTAGAGCACCCCAGCAGTGGCCTAGTAACACCCTAGCAACCACAAGAGAAACTGCAACTGGTAAGCCACACTTTATCCCTCCATGTAGCATCTTAGTAACCATGTAATCCTTGAAAACCATCTGGAACACCATAGCAACCACCTAGTTACGCTTTTGCAACCATCAGAGAACAGCTAGGGAATGTTTGAGCCACAGAATCCCATTTTCATGGTTCTTGTGGAAATGCTTCCGTAGTTGAAGTTCTTTTTGTGTTTGTTTTCTCCTCGTGAGGAACCACGTTGCCTAGAACTTCAGAGAGCTGAACGAACTACTAACTCATGGACTACCTTCCTCCATGTAAAGGCTTCTGCCTCACAGAGTGAAGGAACTTCCCTCAAACGCATGAAAACCTCGCCTCAGCTGCAGCCCAGAGCTGCTGCTTCACGTTCGTTTTGCTTCCTCTCCAGCCGTGGAGTCGCCCCGGGTTCCGTGTTCGTCCTGGAGCCGAAAAATCCCGCGGGTCAGTGAAAACGATCCGCTCCGTCCAGTCGCTGTTTTAAGTCAGTCAAAACATTCCAGACTTCAAAAGAAGGCTTTTCCCGCCATCGGCCGGTCCGGCGCCCCCGCCTCGCCCGACCCGCGGGCTCAGTTATTTGGATAAATTCATTTCTGGAGTCTTCCTGCTTTTGTGAAAGCAGCGCTCGTCTGACAGCAAATCAGTCTCAGCAACAACACAGAGTCCGAGGTGAGGAAGGAGAACGCCGAGCGGAGAGGCAGTGCTAACGTCGCTAGTTTAGAAGACGTTCTAAGAAAACTCACCAGAACAAACTACCACTTTTACTAAATTCACCTCCAATGAAGAAAGGAGGAAACATTCAAGTCTTACAGTACAAATCGACACGATTCTGCTTTTCTTGGTGTCAAGAGATCACAAACTAAATCTGGAACAACAGAGCTGACTCTAGATAAGTTCTATTACAGAACCTTTTGTATCTGACCACCCAGTGAGCAAATATACTGCAGCTTGACAAGCAAAATGAGCCAGACTTGCTGTCCCAATACTTCTGGATGGAGCTTTAATTCACCATTTTAAAAAGACGGTTCCGAAAAGGAAAACTTTTCATCGGAACGGAACGTTTAACTTGCCTTTGTAGAGATGAAGCATTTAAATCATACGTTATATATGTTGAATAAATCCAACATTCAGAAACCATCAAAAGAGGTTCCACTCAAGTCAGAGAACTGTTACGGGTGAAACAGAACCACTTTTGGTTCTTTAAAGAAGCTTTGGTGCTATTTAGGAACACTGTCAATAAGATTCAAAGAACCATATCAGTTATAGAGCAGAACTATTTATCCATGCAGAGAACCGATTCAACATTCACTTTTTACGAGATCATCCGTGAGGTACTGA